>PVLC010031741.1:0-18596 GCA_004027655.1 Graphiurus murinus | reverse complement strand
CCCCAGTACCGCCAAAAAAAAAAAAAAGGGCTGGGAGCCAGGCGTGGTGGTGCACGCTTGTAATCCCAGTATTTGGGAGGTTGAGACCGGAGGATCCAGGTTCGCAGCCAGCCTCAGCTACTTAGTGAGGCCCTCCGCAACTTAGTGAGACCCTGTTCCCTGTTTCAAAATAAAAAATAGGACTGGGGGTATAGCTCAGAGATAGAATGCCCCTGGGTTCAATCCCCAGTACCTAAAAAAACAAACAAAGGGCTGGGGATTGCTTGGAGGTAGAATTCCCCTGGGTTTAATCCCCAGCACCACACACACACCAAAAAAAAAAAAAAAAATTAAGGGCTTAACTCAGAGCTCAGAGGTAGAATGCTCCTGGCTTCAGAACTCAGCGACACTAAAAAAAAAAAAAAAAATTGGGGGGGGAAAAAAATGAAGCCAGGCGTGGTGGTATATGCTTGTAATCCCAGTATTTGGGATTGCAGGTTTGAGGCTAGCCTCAACAACTTATTGAGGCCCTCCACAATTTAATGAGACCCTGTCTGTTTCAAAACAAAAAATAAAATAGGGCTGGAGGTATAGTTCAGAGGTAGAATGCCCTTGGGTTCAATCCCCAGGACCACAATTTAAAAAAAGAAAAAGTGAATTTTCCTCTTCATGGTATCTGTATTAAGCATTCCCTGATGCAAGATGCTGCAAGGTCTTTTCTAAAATGTCACTGAGCCGGGCATAGTGGTGGACGCTTGTTTGTAATCCTCATTCTTGGAAGGCTGAGACAGGAGGATCGAAGGTTTGCAGCCAGCCTCAGCAACTTGTGAGGCCCTCTGCAATTTAGTGAGACCCCGTTTCAAAGTAAAGAATAAGCTGGGCAT
This sequence comes from Graphiurus murinus, assembly GCA_004027655.1. NCBI lineage: Eukaryota > Metazoa > Chordata > Mammalia > Rodentia > Gliridae > Graphiurus > Graphiurus murinus. The sequence goes on along the minus strand of PVLC010031741.1, from coordinate 17,733 downwards.
GGTGGCGCACGCTTGTAATCCCAGCATTTGGGAGGCTGAGACCAGAGGATCTGGGTTCGCGGCCAGCCTCAGCTACCTAGTGAGGCATTCCGCAACTTAGTGAGACCCTGTTTCAAAATAAAGAATAAAAAATAGGGCTGGGGGTATAGCTCAGAGGTAGAATGCCCCTGAGTTCAATCCCCAGTACTGCAAAAAAAAAAAAAAAGTAAAGAATAAAATATCAGGCTGGGGGTGGAGCTCAGAGGTAGAATGCCCCTGGATTCAATCCCCAGTACCATAAATTAAGTAAGTAAGTAAATTAAATAAATAAATAAATAAATAATTACTGAGCTATGCATGGTGGCACATGCCTGGAATCCCACTACTTGGGAGGCTGAGACAGGAGGGTCACAGATTTGAGGACAGCCTTGGCAACTTTGTGAGACTCTCAGTAGCCTAGCAAGACCCTGTTTCAAAATAAAAAATAAAATAGGGCTGGGGATTTAGCTCAGACGTAGAACTCCCCTGGGTTCAATCCTCAGTAACATACACACATACACACATACACACAAAATAACAATAATAAAGTATCAGTGAAAATGTATGTGTTATAGTGGTTTCAGAATACAAAGATATACCAGTCCTTAAAATATGTCATCAATCTTTTTTTGTTTGTTTGTTTTTGTTTTTGTTGGGCTATAAATTTAATCCAGGGCCTCCTCTGTGTTAGGCAAGGACTCTGCCACTGAGCTATATCCCCAGCCCTGAATCAGATATGTCAGGAAACCATAATTACATAATGGTCAGCATAATGTCAGTTACAAGGCTTTATCCCTTAACATCTTATACTGTTTCAAGCGTCAAACTACAAATAGTTAGCTGGGCACAGCGGGCACAGTCTGGTCTCAGCTACTCGCTGAGGTAGAATGGCTTGAACCCAGTAGTTTGAGGCCAGCCTGAGCTGCTACAGTGAGACCACATCTCCAAAAAGAGAAAAAAAAAAAAAAAAACTACAAACAGTTCTTCACACTGACATAAATGCATGGGGTCTCTGCCTTATTGGGATTTTGTTGTTGTTGTTTGTTCCGTGTGCGTGTGCGCACAATACTGGGCATTCTACTTCTTGGCTACACCCCCAGCCTGATTTTTTCTTCTTTATTTTGAAACAGGGTCTCACTAAGTTGCAGAGGGCCTCACAAGTTGCTGAGGCTGGCCGAGAACCCAGATCCTCCTGTCTCAGCCTCCCAAGTACTGAGACTACACCACACCTGGCATGATGGCAATTTTAAAACCACTGGAATCAAATATCATCTCAACAGCAGTATTGAGGTGGTTTCTTAAGAGGCAGAGAGAGAGAAAAAATAGTTGAAAAACCTCCTAGACCATTCTTTTTCTCATCTCATTCTTACCCCAAGTCAGTATTTGACTGCAAGACACAATGCACCCTAGCTTCTGTCAAAGTAGAGTGTTCTCTTTTTGGCTTGGAATGTTAGAACTTACATAAATAACCCCATTTCACTTTCTCTCTTTGTGCCAGTGACCAAACAGATCCTTTTAACCGCAGCCCCCTCACCATGGACCAGATCCGGCCAAACACTGAACTAAAAGAAAAAATCCAAAGGTGGCTTGCAGAGAGGAAACAACAGAAGGAGCAACTGGGATAAATACTGTGAACTAAACAGACCAAAGACCACCCCAAAGTGTAGATAAACAGTTTCTCTCTTTCTGGTTCTGTTCCTTCTCTTTCTTTCTTCTTTCTTTTTTCCTTCTTTCTTTCCTTTTCCCCCTTTACTAGAGAACTGCTTTTGCTCATATTATGGTAATTAAGAGTCCTAGGAACTCATCGATATTCCCCTGGTTTGCAGGAAATTATGCTTCTAGCATCACCAAATTTAGAAATCATCACAAATTTTCAGCCTTTAGTCTATGATGTCACAGTGGAGTGACAGTTGGGTATCATCAGAAAATCCTGTGTTATCCTGCATTGTTTACCAGTCCTCATGATCTGGACTTTCACCCTTGTCCTTATTACCCTCTATAATGTTACAGAATAACTTTTCACATAAAATCAGATGCGTTGATGTTGTATAGACTTTTCAATCAGATGATAGGTGAGATTTTTTTTTAAAGGAATCTTATGCAACCTCTATTAGTAGCTCTTAATTTTATTCTTGAAAAAACAAAACTCAAAGATACTGTCAAAGATGATATATAACTCAAAGATATCTCAGACAAATACTTTCTCATGGGGTTGTCACCACCAAAAATTTAGACCTGTAATCTTTTTATGAGGATTAGTGACTGGGCAAACTTGTATTTTTGACACTTTGGTCAGAAGAAATCTGGGGTGAGGGAATTAATAGAAAGTTGCTGAGCCCTTTTTTCTCTTATGAAAACTTGTTTTTACAGGGAGTAGGCCTGAGTAGAAGAGTTAGGCAGCACATATCATAACCATGAAAAATGTCATTTTAGACACTAATATCAACAGTAGATCTCTACGTGTATGTATGCACATGTGCACGTACACAGAAACCATGTGCTTTTTTTATATTGGCATAGTGTAAACTGAGTACCACTGTATAGTGTCGCCGCCACAGTAAGATGTATGCAGTGTGTGGTCATTGTTACTCACATACTCATTTTAGAGGTAAAATTCTGAGACTATAAAATGTACATAGTTAGTGTTTGTTTGGGCTTGTGACCTGACCTTTAAGAGCTGCTTCTAACATAGCATTAACAAAGCAGGAGTTTGAGCAAAACCTTGCCCACAAGCCATTCTAAATACCCTTGTAACCCTGAGTAGTTAGTAAGTGGAAATATCCCACTTTTCAAGTCAAGCCTGAGTTCCCTATTGTGTAGGCTAACATGCTGACTGAGGCACATTCCTCTATGGTTTGTCTCTACATCAGTATTCACACAAGCCCAGAAATGTCCTAAGATACAACAAAAGTGGTAGGATTTAGAAACAGGGATCATTGCTTCCTTTGGAGGACATTATTGTTAACCACAGCCTCCTTCAAGTAAGAGTAGTTTTATGATATTCCAACACAAGTTGCTCTAAGCAGTCCTTGATGTGTTTGTGGTATCAGAGAGGGCCTCCCATTCTGGATATAGAATATATGTTGCTTGTTGCTGCACTTACAAATGGAAAAGGAAGTCTGGGACACTTTTGCAAGTGCCAGAAAGTAAGAGTAACTCATTGTGCCCCGGGGCCTTTAAGGTATGAGTTGACAGGATGTATTTTCTTATGAGCTTCATTTCATATTTATTCTCCTTTCCCTTTCTGAGAATGAACTGTATATAAAAGAAGCTTCTATCTTCTTGCATTTATCTTCCAAACTCAATCTAGTAGGACATTTTCATCTTAAAAGGCAAGGGGGAAACACCAGTTTTGCAGATTGTTGGAGGAAAATGGGCACAAACCTCAGAAGGCAGCTGTTCCAGAAGCTTTCTAGCCAACCTCTGCTGCCTCCAGTGTCTGCACTGTACTTCTGTACTTAGCCTTCAGATTGTAAACTTGTTCTGGCAAGCTTTTTCTTTTTTTTAAAGCTCTTTTCCTGAGACTTTTTATGAATGGCTATGGCACTATTAACGCTGCTGAACATCTTCAAACTCATCACAAAGCAAGTGTGTAGGTCACGGTCACTGTTGGTAAAAGAAGCCAAGTGTCCTCTGTGCCTTCTTTCTTTCTGTGAAGTAATTTAGGGTATCCAAGAAAAGAAAAGGAAACTTATAAAAATCATCTTGCTACAAGGAGGTGTTTTTTTCTGGAACTCAGCAGCAGTTCCGAAATCTCTTAAGAGTAGACTAGTTTTATGTGTTGGCTTTGCTAGAGTATGATAGAGAAATGAAGACTCTTTAATCAGCTCTGGTATTGCTCATAACTTACCAAGAGGCAAATTGTAAACTTGCAAAAATTATTTAAGTAGGTTTTTTTTAAGTATAGTTTTTAATGGGTATGTGGAAGCTGAAGGAAGTATCAGAGGTGTTTAATGGTGCAGGTGAAGGCACCAGGTGCTGTTTGGATCACACTCTACAAAAGCCTCATTTCTTTATTTGATGCTGGTTGCTAAGCAGCCATAGCACAGAGCCTAAGTCTCCTGGATGCCTTTACAAGCCAGAGGCTGATGCTGCACTTCTGTCCTGCAAGGAAAGAATGCACATGCATTAACTGCTCAATGGGAAAAGAACCTAGAAACAAAGAAAATGAAGATCAAAACAAAGATTGACTAAAATAAAACTTGATCAACATAACTGTATTTTGAAACATTCCAAGAAGGTTACTTGTCAAACTTGCCTGGGGGTGTTTGTTCAAAACTTGTATTTAATAAATGAACACCTGACTACCTGACTTACAACCTTTGTTGTCATTTTATTACTTTTTTTTTTTTTTTTTTTTTTTTTTTTTGGTGGTACTAAGGATGGAACCCAGGGACCTTCTACTTCCGGGCTACACCCCAGACCTATTTTATTTTTTATTTGGAAACAGGGTCTCGCTAAATGCTAAAGCTGGCTTCAAACCTGCAATCTTGCTGTCTCAGCCTCCCAAGTACTGGGATTACAAGTGTGCGCCACCATGCCCGGCTTTTATTAACAGTATTAAAAAGCTAGTGGCAGAGGGTGTGTTGGCGCACACTTATAATCAATCTCAGTACTTGGGAGGCTGAGACTGGAGGATCACAGGTTGGCAGCCAGCTTCAGGTACTTAATGAGGCCATTTCAAAATAAATAATAAAAACTAGGGTTGGGGGTGTAGCACAGAGGTAGAATGCCCCTGGATTCAGTCCCCAATACCGAAGGGGGGGAAAAAATAGTGGCTGCTGGGTGTGGTAACCCACACCTATAATCCCAGTAGTTGGGAGGCTGAGACATTGGATTACAGGTTCAAGGCCAGCCTCAGCAATTTATCCAGGCCCTCTGCAACTTAGTGAGACTGTTTCAAATAAAAAATAAAATAAAGCCAGGAGTGTAGCTCAGAGGTAGAAGGCCCCTGGGTTCAATCCCCAGTAGCACAAAAAAAAGTCTAGTGGCAGTTTCATAAATCCCTCTAAAAACAGAACCCGGGTGTGGTGACACACGCTTGTAATCCCAGCATTTGGGAGGCTGAGTCCAGAGGATCCAGGTTCGTGCCCAGCCAACCTGAGCTACCTAGTGAGGCACTCCGCAACTTAGACTCTGTTTCAAAATAAAGAATAAAAAATAGTACTGGGGGTATAGTTCGGAGATGGGATTGAATTCAATCCCCAGTACCTCAAAAAAAAAAAAAAAAAAAAAACATAGAAGACTCTGACTTCAGGGTGTGTGTATGTTTTCCTTAGTTACTGGGGATTGAAACCAGGAGCAATCTTCCTCTGAGCTACACCCCCACCCCTTTTTATTTTGTTTTTAAAACAGGATCTCGCTAAATTGCTGAGGCTGTCTCCCAAGTACTGAGATCACAAGTGTGCACCACCACACCCTGCTTGACTCTACCTATTTTATAGGTCGGTAGCATCAAATGTGTGTGACCTGGCTGACCTGACCTGCCGCACCAGGCCTCTGGAAGGGACCCTGGAGTTATTCTCAGCAGATGAGTCTCAGTCCTTCTGCTTCACTCTATCCACTGGGGCCTATACCCCCAGTCTTTAATTACTCTCTACCATTTCCTCTGTACTTGCCCTTTGCTTCTATACCTCTAATATGCAAGACCTCAACCTAAATTAATCCAGCCATTTCCCTCTGCTCCAATATCCAAACTACAGATAACACTGAAATGTGTTGGGTGAAAAGAACACAATCCTTAGAGTGGGGAATCGCACACTTGGGGTCTCTAACACTGCCCAACAATCCTCTCTGTATCTGCTTCTGCCATTCTTTCCTCGCTGCCTTCTGCTTTGCTGGGAAGATAGTCTTCAGAGTTTCCACTTTAAACTTTTCTCCCACCATCCCATCTGTGGAAAAGCTCCACCATTCCCAGGCTAATTCCTCCACCTGCTTTCCGACCTCAGGAATCGTGTCAATTCCCCTCCTGAAGCTTTTCTCCCTTGAGTCCCACATCCCCATTTGATTTTTTGATTTGTATTCCCTTACAGCCACATTTCTTCACCCATTCCCTTTGGCTTCTGACCTCAGTTTTTGTAACTGCTAGTTAATGTCAAAGATTTCTATGTTGCTAAATTAACTTTCCTATCCTCAATTTGACTTCTCTGCAGTATTTGATTTCTATGTTGCTAAATTAACTTTCCTATCCTCAATTTGACTTCTCTGAGGTAGTGATTTTTCGATACCAATTCCAATTCTTTCTACCGTGCTAACCAGTTCACCGGTCAGTTTTACTTCTGCTCAGGCTTCCCAGGATACATTACTTGTGCTGTTCTCATCAAATACCACTTCCTTATGCAGCTTTCCTTCCACTCAAACTCAACCACAAAGTTTCAGACACCCTCTGTAGGGTCGACCCAAGGATCTCCAGAGGGCTCTGCCTAGGTTAGCGCCGCAGTCTCACTTGATACCTCACCGCCACCTCTTCAGATCCTAACCCAGCCATCCTATTAGGTGGCCTCTTAGCAATCTGTCTCAATGGAAACGAAACCTAACACACAAGCTTTCGTTAAACTCCCAAACGTCTGGCACACTGGAGGCCTTCGGTAAACGTGAGCTCGCTCCTCGCCTCTGCATTGCCGCTTGAGGCTGGTTAGAGAACTAAAAGCAGTGGATTCCACTCTAGGCCCTGGGCGCGGGGGAGAGGTTACAAAAAACCAACTAAAGAAAGGCTGTGCCCAGAGACTTGGGCCGGATGGTATGCTCGGCTCCTAACTCTACACGTCTAGCCTTGGACCCGCTCTGCCTGGAAAAGACCACGTAGGTCTAGGTGCAAATCCGCATCGCCTTACACCCCAAATTTCCCACGTTCTTCGGAGACTGCAACAACTAACCGCGGGAAGCGGAGCAGGCAAGAACACCCCGCGCGGCGCATGCGCAGCTCCCGCGTCCTGCGCGGCTGCCCAAGGAGATGCCTGTTCCGCCGCGGAGCCGCGCCTCTTTCCACGCGCCTTCCGGCCTTATATTTTCATCTCCGCTTTCTTATCCGCCGCTGAGAAGATAAACTGGCCAGCCTAGCTCCACCAGGACGGCAGGCCGCCGACGGACGTGGACCGGCGCGGAGAGAGGCAGCCCGCCCCGGGGCGAGCGCAGGGTCCCGGGGTCCTTCCGGGGTGACTTTCAGCTTGCCTGTCGGGCGACGCTTCTTCTACGCAGCGCCATGGCCCAGTTCGTCCGTAATCTGGTGGAGAAGACCCCGGCGCTGGTGAACGGTGAGCTGTGGGCCGGGCCGGAGCTCGGCGGCCTGAGGGGAGGGCTAGGTGCGGAGACGTCGCACCCTGGACCTCCTTGGAGGGTCGACAGTCCGCAGGAATGCTGCAGGATGGCGGAGCCTTGGGACTGTGGCTCGGCTTTCTGCCCCGGACAGATTTTGAAATACTTGAGCTGTAGCCAGACGTGGTGGCTCACGCCTGTAATCCCAGTACGTGGGGAGCTGAGACAAGAGGATCGCAGGTTTGAAGATAGCCTTAGCAAGTAGTGAGACTCTCATCAACCAAGCGAGACCCTGTTTCAAAGTACAAATAAAATAGGGCTAAGGGTGAATCTCGAGGGGTGGGGGGAGATCCGGGTAGGCTGCCAGCCTCAGCTACTAAGTGAGGCCCTCCGCAACCTAGACCCTGTTTCAAACTAAAGAATAAAAAATAGGGCTGGGAGTGTAGCTCGGAGGTAAAATGCCCTTGGGTTCAATCCCCATTTCCGCAGGAAAAAAAAAAAAAGACTGGGAGGTCTATCTTGGAAGGAGGAGAATGCCCCTGGATTCCTGGATTCTGTTCCCAGAAGCAAAAAAAAGAAAAAGAAAAAATCTTGCCTGTTGTAAATGCTCTGTAATTTTATGTAAATAAAAAGAGCAGGCCTTTTTGTGGAAAACTTTTTTATGCTTAGTAAGACACAGACTGATCATAAAGTCTTTGGACTTGTGGATGATTTGAGGCACAGTTTTTAATCTGCAAGGCATGGTGGCACACATCTGTAATTACACTACTTGGGAGGCTCACTCAGGAGGATCACAGGTTCCAGGCCAGCCATAGCAATATAGAAAGTAAATGTATCAACAGACTTCCCCAGAAAGGTCATAGAGTCTGTACTAAACTGTAGATTTTATTTGGATGTCAGTCTTTTTTCATCTTCCATGACCTTGACAATCTTGAGGTGTCTATCTAGTACTGAAGAATTTTCCCCAATCCAGATTTACCTGGTGTTTTTCATGATTAGTCTATAACTATAGATTTTCAGAAGGAAAACCACAGAGATGAGGTCACCTCATTGCTTATCGGAAATATATCCATATATCACTGATGATAGAAGTTTTCATCTCTTGGTGAAGATAGTATTTCATGGGTTCTTCTATCAAGTTATTTTCCCTTTTGGTGGTACTGGGGATTGAACCCTGGGGAATTTTACCTCTGAGCTAGACCTTTTTTACTCCCTAGACCTTTTTTTTATTTTTGAAACAGAGTCTCACTAAGTTTCTGAAGCTGGCCACAAACCTGCAACCCTCATGTCTCCCTCTCCCAACTACTAGGATTTAAGGCGTGCACCACCACACCTGTCATTTTTTACCTTCTGACAGGTTCTGTCCAAATTGCTAAGGCTGGTCTCAAAAGAGATCCTTTTGTCTCAGCCTCCCAATTAATGGGATTATAGGTATGCACTACCATGCCTGCCTGGGAACTGTTTTAAGTTGGCATTTCTGTCCTTTTGACATGTCCCTTTACACTGATATTACATTCAGACTTGACTTTATTTTTTCTGACCAGTATTAGAACTGCTTTTTCTCCAAGAAGCCCTAGTTTCTTTTATTAGACAATGGAATTTAGAAACTAAGATCTGAAGCCGGGCGTGGTGGCGCACACTTGTAATCCCAGCATTTGGAAGGCTGAGACCGGAGGATCCGGGTTCGTGGCCAGCCTCAGCTACCTAGTGAGGCACTCCACAACTTAGTGAGACCCTGTTTCAAAATAAAGAATTAAAAAAAAAAAAATAGGGCTGGGGGTATAGGTCGGAGGTAGAATGCCCCTGAGTTCAATCCCCAGTATTGCAAAAAAAAAAGAAAAAGAAAAAGAAAGAAACTAAGATCTGAGTTTATTCCCTGTTACTAGAATATCATTGCATCTATGTCAACATGATGGACAAGGATGTATATACATATCCATACAGAGTGAGAGTGAGTGTGTGTACCAAATTGTTTCTGTATCTGTCTACCTATATATAAATATTAAACTAGCCAGGAATGGTGGCACATACCTGTAATCCTGGTACTTGGGAGACTGAGACAGGAGGATCACAGGTTCAAGATTAGCCTCAGCAAGTAGTGAGACTCTCATCAACCTAGCAAGATCCTGTTTCTAAAATAAGGCTGGGGGTGTGGCTCAGAAGTAGGATGCCCCTGTGTTCAATCCCCAGTACCACAAAAAATAAGTATTAAGATAAACCTGAGTGCCAGACATGGTGGCCTACCCTTGTAATCCCAGCATTTGGAAGGCTGAGACTAGAGGCCCTCCACAACTTAATGAGACCCTGTTTCAAAATAAAGAATAAAAAATAGGAGCCGGGTGTGGTGGTGCATGCTTGTAATCCCAGCATTCGGGAGGCTGAGACCAGAGGATCCGGGTTAGAGACCAGCCTCAGCTACGTAGTGAGGCACTCCACAACTTAGTGAGACCCTGTTTCAAAATAAAGAATAAAAAAAGGGGCTGGGAGTATAGCTCGGAGGTAGAGTGCCCCTGAGTTCAATCCCCAGTACCGCAAAAAAAAAAAAAAAAAAATAGGGCTGGGGCTGTAGCTCAGAGGTAGAATGCCCCCAGGTTCCATCCCCAGTACCACCAAAAAAAAAAAAAAAAAGATAAACATGAGTTCATCTGGATATCTCCCAACTCTAGTAGCACTGAGGTTTTTTGTTGATGTTGTTTTGGTACTGAGGATTGAACCCAGGGGCATTCTACCTCTGAGCTACACCCCAGCCCTGATTTTTATTTTTTATTGTGAAACTGGGTCTTACTAAGTTTTTGAGACTGACTGTGAACCTGTGATCCTCCAGTCTCAGTCTCCCAAGTACTGGGATTACAGGCGTGTGCCACCAGGCCTGGCTATTCTTGTTTCTTACTTACGAGCTACAGCCCAGCCCTATTTTTTATTCTTTATTTTGAAACAAGGTCTTACTGAGTTGCGGAGGGCCACAACTCAGTGAGAGCCACCACGCCCAACTGAGACCCTGTTTCAAAATAAAAAATAAGCCACATGTAGTGGAGCACACTTGTAATCCCAGTTCTTGGGAGACTGAGACAGGAGGATCGAAGGTTCTTGGCCAGCCTCAGCTACTTAGGGAGACCCTATTTCAAAACAGAGATTAAAAAATAGGGCTGGAGGTGTAGCTTGGAGGTAGAATGCCCCTGGGTTCAATCCCCAGTGCCACCAAAAAAAAAAAAAAATTACTGGTGCTGACCTCAAACCTGTGATCTTCCCATTTCGGCCTCCCAAATATTGGGATTGCACATATGTGCCGCTGTCCCTGGTTTTGATTTGGTTTGGTTTTTGTTTTTTCTCTCTCATTTTCTGGTACTGGAGATAAAGTCCAGGGGCAGTCTACCTCTAAGCAACCCCAGCTCTATTTTTATTTATTTATTTATTTTTTAAGACAATTAGAGCCAGGGCTGGTGGTGGTCCCACATACACATAATCTCAGTACTTGGAAAACTGACACAAGAGGATTGCAGGTTCCAGGCAAGCCTCAGCAACTTGGTGAGACCCGCTGAAACTTAAATTTAATGAGACCATGTTCCAAAAAAGTTGATCTTTTTTTTATTTTTATTTTTGTTTTGAACCCAGGGGCTTTCTACCTCCAGGCTACACTCCTAGCCCTATTTTTTGTTCTTTATTTTGAAACAGGGTCTCATTTTCTCTTGCTGAAGTCACTACTATAGTCTCACATCTACCTTGGTTATTAAAGATCTCTTTTCTCGAAATAGTAAATACCTTGAGGAATTTCAGTTTTGTAATAGATTCTAGTTTTGGCTATTCTTAATACATGCAGGTTTTACTTTTATTATTAGTGGTTTTTTTGTTTTTTGTTTGTTTGTTTGTTTTGGTGGAACTGGGGATTGAACTCAGGGGCATTCTACCTCCGAGCTATACCCCCAGCCCTATTTTTTATTCTTTATTTTGAAACCGAGTTTCACTGAGTTGCGGAGTGCCTCACTAGGTAGCTGAGGCTGGCCTCGAACCCGGATCCTCCGGTCTCAGCCTCCTGAATGCTGGGATTACAAGCGTGCGCCCCATGCCCGGCTATTAGTGGTATTTTTGAAAGCGAAACAACTAGCCGGGCGTGGTGGCACATGCACTCGGCATAGCTCCTTCCCTCCCTTCCTGAACTTTGTCCCTCCACATTTTCTGATCTCTCTACCAGGAAAATAGGAATAAATTGTTGCCCCTTTCTTGGGTTTGAATCCATCTTCTAGTAACTTTAGAGTGAATTAGATTTGCCATTCACAGATGCAGTAACATGCTAACTGGCCGCTAGTGAAGTCCAGCATAATTGAAGGTGCTTGTAGTTTCCTGTCTTTTTGAGCTTCCATGTGACACAGATGTTCTGCACCTTTAACAACCTCTTAGTACCAGGGAGCAGCTTTGACTTTTCCTACTGAGTGCATATTTGGCGCAGAATGAGTGTGATGTGTGAATAAGTATTTGTGTCCAGCCCACACACCTGCTTCTCTTGCTCTCCGGTGAGTTTGTCCTGGTTGTGTTTTGTTTTCCAGCTGCTGTGACTTACTCGAAGCCTCGATTGGCCACATTTTGGCACTATGCCAAAGTTGAGCTGGTTCCGCCAACCCCTGCTGAGATCCCTGTAGCTATTCAGAGCCTGAAGAAAATAGTCAATAGCGCGAAAACCAGGAGCTTCAAACAGCTCACAGTTAAGGTAACTACAGCTAAGTGAAAACGCATGTGCATTACAGACAATGTCTTCTCATAGGATTTTTCTGATGGTTTTGATTAATACATGTTTTTCAGTGAGGCTGAATCCAACATTATGAGAGATCATCTCTTTTTTTTGACTGCTGAGGAAGATACTTACTTTTCTAGTTTTGTCTCTGTAGAAATAATTAGGCTAGCTGGGCATGGTGGCGCACGTTTGTAATCCCAGTACTTGGAAAACTGAGACAGGAAGATCACAGGATCTCAGCCAGCCTCAGCTACTTAGGCCCTCTGCAACTTAGTGAGACCCTATTTCAAAATAAACAATAAATAAGACTGGAGGTGTAGCTCAGAGGTAGAATGCCCCTGAGTTCAATCCCTAGTGCCCCCGGGTTCAATCCCCTGTACCACAAAAAAAAAAGGAAAGAAAAAGAAATAATTAGGTTAAGCAGGTGTGGTGGCGGCACGCTCATTATCCCAGTACTTGGGGGGCTGAGACAGGAAGCCTGCAGATTCGCAGCCAGCCTTGGCAACTTGTAGGCCATCCACAACTTAGACCCTGTTTCAAAATAAAAAATAGGGCTGGGGATGTAGCTCGGAGGTAGAATGCCCCTGAGTTCCATCCCCAGTACCGCAAAAAAATAATAATAATAATTGCTGATTTAGAAGTTGGTTTTCAGAAAACTTCTAGTAACCTCTGGTCTGATTTGAAGGGCAAAGTTCACTTCCAGAAGTGCTCAAAGGAAAAGGCCCGATTTTATTACAGAAAGATAGTTTTTTCACTTAGAGTTTGAAGACCCTATTTTGTGCTTGCCTGAATCTGTGGGTTCTGGAACCATGTGTATATCTTTTTTTTTTCTTTAGGGCAATAATAGGTTGATTTGTGAAACTAAGTACTGGATACTGGGAAGGCATTAAACCAAATAAGTGAATGAAAAGGAAGTTTAAAGGGGAACACAAAGCCTTAGAGCAGATTTTCTTCGGCCAGACACAAATGTCTGTTCAGGGCTTTGGCCTTTCTATAGCCGCCTTCACCTGCGTGCCCTGTCTAAATGTGTCAGCTGCATTTCCAGGATGTGGGTTGTTTTAGGGCCCATAAAGTCTCTCATAAACTAATAATGAAAGGGTTAAGTCAGTTCAGGTTTTTAAAGAATGCTTTGAAAGAATTTATAAGCTCTGGACTACTTACCTTACAAAATTGAAAGTTCAAGGGTTCTCAGCAGTTTAACAGAGTAACTTCACTAATTCTTGGTTCTGACCAAAATGCCCTCTAGTTTGAATAGCATCCTTGTATTGTGTGTCACTTGATCCTGGAAATGAAGAGTTTTAAATGTGTAAGAAAGCAGGGCATAGCTGGGCGTGGTGACACACACTTGTGATCCCAGTACTTGGGGGGCTGAGACAAGGAGGATCGTGGGTTTACAGCCAGCCTCAGCAACATGTGAGGCCTTCTGCAGTTTAATAAGACTTTTTCAAAATAAAGATAAAAAAATCAGGCTGGAGGTGGAGCTCAGAGGTAGAATGATCCTGGGTTGAATCCCCAGTACTACAAAAAAAGAAAAGAAAACCGGGCATGGTGATGCATGCCTAATGCCTATAATCCCTGTACTTGGGAGACTGAGGCAAGTTCAAGAACAGCAACAGCAACTTATCAAAACCTTGTCTCAAAATAAAAAGATGGAACATGCTTGTAATCCCACTGCTTAGGAGGCTGAGGCAGGAGGAAAATAGGTTTGCAGCCAGCCTTAGCAATTTAGCGATGCCCCTCTACAATGTAATGAGACCCTGTTTCAAAATAGGACTGGGGGTTCGGTTCAAAGGTAGACTGCCCCGGGGATCAAAAATCACACACACACACGTATAGCTCAGAGGTAGAACACCCCTGGGCCCAGTCCCCAATACCCAAAAAAAAGTGTATAAGAAAAAAGTACCTTAAAATTTGTACTTCTTTTTTTTTTTTTTCCAGGAAGCCGTGCTGAATGGGTTAGTGGCCACTGAAGTGTGGATGTGGTTTTATATCGGAGAGATCATAGGCAAGCGTGGTATCATTGGCTACAATGTTTGAAGGCTGATCGTTAACATCTGACTATATTAGATTTCTTGTTGGAGCATTCTTGGCCCGTGTATGAACTGAATAAAATGTGACACATATCAGTGTTTTCTCTGATACTATATTGACGGTCATAGTTTTTCTTGATATTGATTTGGACTGTCCTTGCCTTTGACACATTAGCACAGCTCTAAATGCATGTCTGTTTATCCTGAAATTGGAAAGGACGTATGTAACTATACTGGTCTGATAAATGGCTATATGAGGATAACATTTTAATTTGAAGGTTTAAAATGTGTGACACATAAGCTTTATTTCCAGGAAAGTTGGGGGAAAGGTCTTGACAAAACTAGAACTTGTTGCAGTGGAAGACATAGTATTACCACATACCAGAATTATGTAGTTAAATCACGTTGGTAGCCGGGTGCAGTGGACCATATCAATCCCAGTACTTGGGAGGCTGAGACAGGAGGATTGCAGGTTTGTGGCCAGCTTTAGCAAATTGGTGAGATCCTGTCCCACAATAAAATAAGACCAGGGTGTAGCTCAGGTAGAATGCCCCTGGGTTTAATCCCTGGTAACACCCGCACACACAAAAGGCATTATGGCTCAGTTAACCCTTTAATAGTATTAAGCCCTTATCTTGTCAGTCCCAAATTTACCCTCTGCATTTAGAACCCTACTCCTTTAACCTAAGAAAAGGCACAGCTTTTATTAAAGGCAAAAAAATGTCCATGGAGATTACTGGTCTTCTGAATAAGAACCAATGCCCAGCTGGGTGTAGTGGCGCACTCTTGAAATTACACTCTTGTAATTCCAGTACTTGGGAGGCTGAGACCGAACTTCTCAGCCAGCCTCAGCTACTTAGTTAGGCCCTCTACAACTTAGTGAGACCCTGTTTCAAAATAAAGAATAAAAAATAGAGCTGGGGGTATAGCTCAGAGGTAGAATGCCCCTGGGTTCAATCCCCAATACTGGAAAAAAAAAAAAAAAACAATGCCCCTTACTGCAGAAGCAGTAAAAACAGGTGATCAAAACTAAAACTAACCTCAGCCGGGCGTGGTGGCGCACGCTTGTAATCCCAGCATTCGGGAGGCTGAGACCGGAGGATCCGGGTTTGCGGCCAGCCTCAGCTACCTAGTGAGGCACTCTGCAACTTAGTGAGACTCGGTTTCAAAATAAAGAATAAAAAATAGGGCTGGGGGTGTAGCTCGGAGGTAGAATGCCCTTGAGTTCAATCCCCAGTACCGCAAAAAAAAAAAAAAACTAAAACTAACCTCTTCAGAAAGTACTTAGTGAGCCAGGAGTGGTGGCACATGCTTGTAATCCCAGCATTTGGGAGGCTGAGACTGGAGGATCTGGGTTCACGGTCAGCCTCAGCCGGTCAGCCTCAGCCGCTTAGTGAGACCCTGTTTCAAAATAAAGAATAAAAAATAAGTACTTAGTAACTTAAAATACATAGAGCCAGGGACAGCCAGGATGATCTGCGTGAGTTTGTTTCATTTATCAAGAAAAAAATGGTGAGCTCAACTAGTTTAGTTATAACCTCTGGAAGCCTGGTAGATTGAGTCTGTAATATTACACTTAAAACCACGTCATCTTAAAGTCCTCCTACACTTACTGCTCCCTCCTCCTCTGCCCTGCAGCACACCCCTGATCTCCACAGCACGGGTGTAGAACTCCTTATATGACGACTTCACAGTCGTGTGCCTTTTGGCCTTCATCCACTCCATGTGCTTTGTGTGCTAGCACAGAACGGTTAACGCCATCTTCCATGGAGTTTGTGGGTGCCCCGTGTTTGCCATTGGCAACTTAGATATAACCCAGGTGTTTACCGTGCACCTCCTAGTTGTGGGCCCTACGTACACAGAAGCAGCATGCACGAGCCTGTTCCCCATTCACCAAACTGAGTCTGGTACCATGAGGGAAGCAGGGGATATGCTTGGAAGAGACTAACCCAGACTCCAGAGGACGGTTCCAAGGAGGCTGTCAAGGAGATACACCAGAAGAGCCAAGAGGAATGGAGCAAGGTGCTACTGCGCAGTGACAGTCTCGGCCAGAGGATTCACTCGCCCCTTGCAGCAGGGCTCTCGGCGTCCTGGATACTCAGGAAGCTGAGACAGGCAGGTTGCAAGTTTGAGGCCAGCCTGGACAACATGCTTTTTTTGTTTTGTTTTTGCAATACTGGGGATGGAACTTGAGGGCATTCTACCTCCGAGCTACAGCCCCAGCCCTATTTTTTTATTTTTATTTTTATTTTTTTACTGGGTGTCAGAGCCAGCCAGAAATATTGAACAAACCTGAAGGAGGAAAGTGAGGATTGAGAGAAAGAGACAGACAAAGATATTGGGAGAGATCACAGTAAATACTGTGTCCTATTATTTGTTTTGAAACAGGGTCTCACTAAGCTGCAGAGGGCCTCACTGAGCAGCTGAGGCTGGCCTCCAACCCAGATCCTCCGATCTCAGCCTCCCAAATGCTGGGATTACAAGCGTGCGCCACCACGCCCAGCTCTGGACTACATGGTAAGATCCTGCTTCAAAATTAGAAAAAAAAAAAAAAAAAAGGAAGCCAGGCATGGTGACACCTGAAATCCCTGTACTTGGGAGGCTGAGAAAGGAGGATCAGAGGTTCACGGCCAGCCTCAGCAACTTAGACCTTGTTCCAAAACAAAAAATAAACCAGGCATGGTGGTGCCTACTCCTTATCGCAGTACTTGGTAGACTGAGACAGGAGGGTTGCAGATTCGCAGCCAGCCTCAGCAATTTAGGCCCTCTGGAACTTAGAGTCTGTTTCAAAATTTTTTTAAAAATAGGGCTGGAGGTATAGCTCAGAGGTAGAAGTCCCTGGGTTCAATCCCCAGTCGTCCCCCCCCCCAAAAAAAAATGAAAAAGAGTTTCCTAGCATGTGGTACTGGAGGGCTCCCAATACCACACACCCCAAAAAAGACTAGTAAGTCAGAAAAAGTCTGGCATAGCCAGGCATGGTGGCACATGCTTATAATCCCAGTATTTGTGAGACTGAGACAGGATTGCAGGTTCTAAGCCAGTCTCAACAATTTAGTGAAGTCCTCAGCAACTCAGCAAGAATCTGTTTCAAATTCTTTTTTAAAAACCTAGATATGGTGGTGCATGCTTATAATCCCAGTACTTGGGAGTTTGAGACAGGAGGATTGCAGGTTCATGGCCAGCCTCAACTACTTAGTGAGGTGCTCCGCAACTTAGTGAGACCTGATTTTAAAATAAAGGATAAAAGCCGGGCGTGATGGCCCATGCTTATAATCCCAGTACTTGGGAGGCTGAGACAGGAGGATCCCAAGTTCGCAACCAGCCTCAGCTACTTAGTAAGGCCCTCCGCAACTTAGTGAGATGCTGTTTCCAATTAAGAATAAAAAATAAGAGCCGGGCATGGTGGCGCACACTTGTAATCCCAGCATTCGGGAGGCTGAGACCAGAGGATCCGGGTTCGCGGCCAGCCTCAGCTACCTAGTGAGGCACTCCGTAACTTAGTGAGACTCGGTTTCAAAATAAAGAATAAAAAACAGGGCTGGGGGTATATAGCTCAGAGGTAGAATGCCCCTGAGTTCAATCCCCAGTACCACAAAAAAATAAGGGAAAGAAAGAATTAAAGTGTGGGGGGTGGAAGGGTATGGTTCAGAAGTAGAATACCTAAAAAAAAAAAAAAGTTAAAAAAGCCAAGCCGGAAGCCGGGCG
>PVLC010031740.1:0-18588 GCA_004027655.1 Graphiurus murinus | reverse complement strand
AAAAAAAAAAAAAAAAAAAAAAAAAAAAAAGAAGGAAGAATATATTTTCTCAGTTTTATCTTTTTTTATTCATGTCCCTTCCATTATTCCTTCCTGTCTGTTGGTTCTTTCACCTCACTAAAGTTCAAAAAAATTGAGCTTCCATTGTTCTTTTGGAGGCAGTTTTAGAAAAATGATCCTGCTTTCTGAACAAGATTATTTTCAATGGTAACAATGACTTTATTAATAAGTAATAAATTCCTCAGTGATAACTTGACACCCTTGAGGTTTCAACTTTTAAACTCCCACCATAAGCAATGAACCAAAAGTAATTTTAGATCCTTTAACAATAGTAAAAGATACCATCTTACCTGCCTCTAACTCAAACATAGTTTAACACATTTGCATTATTTTTTTCCAAAAGAAATAAACTTTTGGATACAACTCAGATGTACAAAATTTCTGCCAAAAAGGGAGTTTTCCACAACATTTTGTACAAATTAAAATGGGGCCTGCATTTTCACATTTTCTAATTTCATTCTCAAACTTTACTTGCATGCTGGCCATAGCAGTATATATTCCATAGGTATCTGTAACACAGGATGCTCAAAAATTAACTCATACTCCATACCCCAAAATTTAACTGAAGATTATATATATATATATATATATATATATATATAACCTTATATATATATATAAGAAGGTTATATATATACAATCTTATATATATATATATAGTTATAGTAATCCCAACTGAATTTGTGGATGTTAAAGGAGACTCAGAATTCACATAATCTCCTACTTCCTCTTCCTTCATTATTATTATTATTTTTTTTTTTTTTTTTGCGGTACTGGGGATTGAACTCAGGGGCATTCTACCTCCGAGCTATACCCCCAGCCCTATTTTTTAGTCTTTATTTTGAAACCAGGTCTCACTAAGTTGCGGAGTGTCTCACTACATAGCTGAGGCTGGCCGTGAACCCGGATCCTCTGGTCTCAGCCTCCCGAATGCTGGGATTACAAGCATGCGCCACCACGCCCAGCTCCTTCATTATTTTTAATACTCTGTTTTTTATTAATGTCATCATTAAAAGCTCCTACTCACTGTTTTTCAAACCATAAAAGTCAAATTTAGCATCTGACTTTATCTATACCAATCATCTGCCAAGCTTTATGCTCACATCTGGGCACTGATTTTAATCACTTCTGCCACCATTTGAGTCCTTATATCTTACCCAGGGTTATTGAAATGTCTTCCTAACTGTTACCTTGATCTCTATTCTCTACCTACTCTACAACCTCCCCTGCAAACACAGCTAGCCTCTCATACTTCCTAAAGGCCTTTTATGAAGACAGCTACTCTTTCAATTGACTATTTTATTCCTGCCCTTACCCACAAGAAGGTATTATTGATAAGATTTGTAGATGGGAGACAAAGCTGATGATGTGATAAGACTAGGATACCGTACACTTCTCTCCCTCTTAATATCTTTATGTAGGTCATATCAAGAGTAGCACTAATAATGAAGTGTGAAGCAGAAGCAGTTGTCTGTTTATGTTCTCTAGGTTCTGATATTGATTTTACCATCGAGTATCCAGGATGTTCCTCCTATATGTGACAGTTAACCCCTAAGAATTTTCCCAGAACTGTCAGTCATTAGGACAGCTCCTTCTTTGGTAAAGTTCAACCTTGATCCTGCTGCCACATTCACCTTTTTGGAGTAGTTAGTTTTGTTCCATACCAACTAGTTGCTTCTTCTCATCCCACCCTCGGTGAAACTTTAGAGTACCCAATCACCAATGTTTGAATCTCTTATTTACTTCTTGAATACACAAAGAATCATTTATCATTCATTTTTTGTTTTATAAGCTTTTCATAAACTTCTGAAGATGAAACAAAAGGGGCTGTCACATACATATTTTAAGATAAGACATATTTTAAATATTCTTGTTGGAGGCCAAAGTATATCTTGTCAATAACATATTGTGAGAAAATCATTCAGCCTAGCCACAGGCAAGTCTTCCCCCATAGGTTTCACCTCATTGCATTTGGATTTATTCAAAGTAGAATAAATAAGGTTGGACTGTCCAAAAAATGTTACATGAGTCAGTGGGAAGAAAAGAAAATGCATCTCAAGTTAGCATAATTACCCAAATTTGAACATGGCCATTAGTTGCATTTTGGCGGCATATTATGGGTCAAAATGCAATGGTAAATTTGTTTTTCTTGAAATATGAAACATCACTGGAGAACATCCCACAATGATTACTTACATTATGAATACATAGCTAACTTTTTCAGGCCCTTTAACACTGTTCAACAGCTCCTTTTTATTTTTAAATTAACGCTGTATTGAATTATACAGCTAAAACAAGTGTTTCAAATGTTTTACATATGCTCAAGCCCCCACATAGTTCTAACCTCCTATGCTCATAGAAAATTACCTCGTCATTTACTTTATTGTGAGGATTAAAGATATTTAACTCAGCTATTACCTTAATAGGAAAATCGTCAAACTTTCATTACAAGTTATTGCTATTCACAAATATCTACCTGGTAGGAGTGCACTTTCTCACCCCTTTAGAGTTAGGCATGGTCTTCTGACTTGACTTGGATGCTGAAATGGGAAAGTGTCACTTCCAAAAGGAAGAACTGGTGAGTCAGTGGATTATTTGACATCTTCTCTTTCCCTTAGCCATAACTCTTGACCTTGCTCTAAATTTTGGCTCTTCTGTCATGCTGAATCCTGAGGTAGAGGTCAATATGGAGCGGAGCCTGCAACCTCCCATAATAGATATACATCATTAGCAAGAAGTAAATATCTGTGGTTTTAATTTACTGAAATTTAGGGGTTAATGTTACCTTAACAAAACCTTGTCTATGAGTGATATTGGAAAACAGTGAAGTAAGGAACTCAAAAAGCTTATCTCTCCGTAAAAGAAGTAACTAAACTAGCAAGGACTGTCAGAGTTAACTTCACCAAAAACCTAGAAACTAATAAAGGCTATATAGCAACCAAGCAAATGCTTAACCAAGAAAAAAACATCTTAGTGTCAGTAAAAAAGGTTTGTAGTATTTTACCTTGCCCTGTTCACATGCCCCATTCCCCAGACCAGAGGCAACTTTGTATACAACAGGATAGTTAGCTTCTACAAGAGGTTGTAGAACAGAACTTGTTCTCAGAGAACTGTGGTTAATTGTTTTGACCTGTCTTGTGGCTGATTGGAGGACCAGCTCAAATGATTTGCCTTTACCTTGCCTAATTAAGACAAATCTAGGGCTGGGGTGCCTACATAGATGTCATTTATCAAAACATTTTAAAGGCAAATGTATTAATAGCTGGTGTCTGGGAAAAAGGATAACAGAACAAGTAATAAACAGAAAAGCTTGGCAGAAAAGGCAGAGGAATGAGACCATGAGAAAAATATTAAAGAAATCCTAAATAAATGGAAAGGCATCTTGTCCATGATGGAAAGACTTAGTATTATTAAGATGAAAGTATTTGCCAAATTGATCTATAGATTCCATGAAATCCCTATCAAAATTCCTAGCCTATTTTTTACTGAAATGGACAAGATGATTGTTAAAATTTATGTTATTTCAGAAACCCCAAATAGCCAAACAATCTTGAAAAAAAAAGTACAAACTTGGAGAACTCACACTTTCTGACTTCAAAACTTATTTAAGAGATACAGGAATCAAAACAGTGGGGTACTGGCAGAAGGGTAGGCATATAAACCCGTGGAGTAAAATCAAGAGCCCAAAAGTAAACTCTTAAATCTCTGGTCAATTAACTTTTGACAAGACTGCCAAGACCATGCAGTGGGGAAAGAATAGTCTTTTTCAATAAATGCTGGAAAACAGTAATAAGACACAAAAGAATGATCTTGGACACTTAGCTCATATTATAAACAAAAGTAAACTCAATGAATCAAAAATTAAAAAGTGAAATAGTTAAAACTAAAAAACTTTTAGAAGAAAACATTGGGGTAAATCTTTATTGCAATGGATTTAACAATGGAGTCTTCAGTTTGCCACCTAAAGCACAATGATGAAAAGTAGAAAAATTGGATTTCATCAGAATCAGAAACTTGAGCACCAAAGGACACTATCAATAAATAGAAAGACAATCCAAATCATTATAAAAATATAGTATATATGGTAAGGATCTAGTATCCAGAATATATAAAGAACTCACAACCCCACAGCACAAAGGCAAACAGCCCAATTAAAAGTAAAAACAAAAACAAAACCTAAATAGACATTTCTTCAAAAAATATATAAATATCCAATAAGCACATGAAAAGATAGTAAACATCATTAGTCATTGGGGAAATGCAAATCAAAACCACAATGAGAGACAATTTCTCACCTACCAGGTGGCAGTAGTAGTAATAGTAATAATAACATGGAAAACTATAAGTGTTGGTGAGAATGTAGAAAAATTTTAAAAAATTATTATTTGTTGGAATGGAAAATAATGTAGCCACTGTGGAAAACAGTTTGGCAGTTCCTCAAAAAGTAAAGCATAGAATTACCATACGACCCAGTAATTCCACTTGGATGGAATTTGAGAGAAATGCAAACACGTGTTTTACAAAAACTTGTACATGAATGTTCATAATAGAATTACTCATTACAGCCCCAAAGTGGAAACAACCTAAGAGTCCATGAACTGACAAATGGATAAAGACTATATCTTATATCCATAGATGGAATAGTATTCCACCATAAAAATAATACAGTCCAAAAACAATCTTTCTACTTTACTTTTCTCTCATGTTCTTCTATTTTTCTTTTCTCTCTTTTTTTTCACTACCAAAATTTTAAACTCAAGACTATAGTGTCTTCTTACAGTTCACTGTCTTTTGATTAGTCTTTAACACTTACCTGGGTTCTGATCTTTCCATTAACCTAATGAAACATTTCTAGAAATAACTAGTGTTTGACTTTCAATTCTCTTCCCTTAAATTTTATTTTCTTGGTCCTTATGACACTGTACTCATCTGTCGTTCTCTTATCTCTGTGTATTATTCTTCTCTGTAGATATTAATCTTCTCTGTATTAATCTTCTCTGTAGATATTTGTTCCTCAACTATTCTTTAAATAAAATATTCAGCCAGATTTCTATCCTTACCCAGTTTCATAGCCCCCAACTCTGCATATCAAATTCATATTATTTCTTAAAGATTTAATAAAATTTTACCTTTTCTGTGATGCTCTGTGTGTGAGGAGGGTGGGTATGGTGCCGGGGATTGGACCCAGGGGCATTCTATGTCTGATCTATACTCCCAGCCCTATTTTACCTTTTACTTGGAAACAGGTTTTCACTAAGTTCCTTACTGAGAGCCTTGCTAAATTGCTGAGCCTGGTCTTGAACCTGTGATCCTTCTGTCTCAGCCTCCTAAGTATCAGGATTACATGCACAGGCCACCACTGTTGGCCCTGTGAGGTCTTTTTAAATCCCCTAAATTAGAATTATTAAATTGCCATACCTTGTTTAAAGTATTTTTCATGATGTGTTTTGCATCATAGTTAATTATGTTTGTGTCATAGATCTCAGTGGATTCTGAGATTTTAGATGGTGGGACTCAGTTCTTTTTTATCTCTTCATATCAAAACATAGTTGGGCCTCCAGATCCTCAGATTATATATCTGCCAATGCAACCAAACAAAGGTTAAAAATATTTGGGAAAAAATTGTGTTTATACTGAACAAGTATAGGTGATTGTTTTGTTATTAGTCACTACACAATGCTGTATAACAACTAGTTGCATAGTATTATATTGTATTTGATATTATAAGTAGTAGATGATTTAAAGTCTACAGGAGTTTGTGAATAGGTTATATACAAATACTATACCATTTTTATAAGGGAAACTAGCATCCACAGGTTTTGGTATTCATGAGGATTCTGGAATCAATCTCCTACTGGGTACTGAGGGACAATTATATGATGTAGTGTAATGTATCACTTGAAATAAACAATAGCACTAGATAGAATACATTTTTATTTTCTTCAACTCTCAGAAATAAGCAACCATATCATTAAAGCATTATTAGATTTTAAAGCAATGAACAATATTCAATATCTGCAATGGTAAATTTAAGTGGTTCCTGGTCACTCTTCCACAAGGTACACCTATGAATTCCCTGAAAGTATAGACTTTGTAGACTTGTGTGATTTAGTATCTGACTAGTCAGTTCTGAATTCTATGAGAATACCACCCTTTGCAAATAAGATTATAGGCATAATCAAGTCAGAAGATACACACATCCTCCAAATACTTTTAAACCACAAATAAAGAAGACAAAAGAATATTACTCTTAGAAACCTCATTCAAAGATACAGACTTGGACATTGTGCCAGGCTTTTAAATAGTCCTCAGAAATTTTTATGACCAATGCCTCTAGTCAATGGTTTTTGGTTCCTACTATGGCCTGGAGTTGACCTCAGCCTTAGCCCTGTAGAGCTTATATTTTAGTTGATAGGGATGGGGGAAAAAGATCTATGTGAAGGAGATTATTATGGAAAGGGATTATTGCTATGAAAAAACAAAGTTGTGGTAAGAAATAAAGAGAAATGTAGTGGGAAAGGCAAGATCGTATATGATTAAGAGTGTTCTGTGGATGAGGCATTTAAACTGAGAGCTGAAAGTCTAGAAGAAGCCAGTCATATAGTCTAAGCAGAGGAAGAAACTAGGGTAAAACTCGAAGATGGTAGAAAAATGTGGCTTCTCCTCTGCCAGGTGAGGTGGCCTGTTGCTAGACCATGGTGGAGTCCCACACTTGATGAGGCACAGCAATTGGGCAGGACAGGACTGCGGGGACCTGCTGGGACCTGAGTCTTGTCAGTTACGGTCTGGCATAAGATAGCTAAAGGGTGGGAATATGATTTGGCTTACTGGTCTAAAGTATCATCTTGGCTGCTATGCAAAGGTGACAGAGAGAAGATGAGGGGTGGGGGGTGGATAGCAGCGAAGAGACCATGGAGAGCAGGCAGGAGATGGCAGTGGCTCAGCCAGCCACAAATGTAAAATGTGAAAATGTAGATTTGGTCATACAAATCTGAGTGTATTTTCTGGTTTCTCTACTACCCATTTTCCCTCCTCATTTCTTTTTTGTGCTTGTCTTTCACCAGGCTAAGAAAATATAAGCTTTTGCCCTTAAAAATGTACTGAGAGTTCTCCTTTAAACACAAATGCCTAAGAAATTTAAACAAAAAGAGAGTAACAAGGGGATATGCCATGTATTAAATTTCCCATAGATCTGATTTCTTTAGACACTGGGCACATAGACTAAGGCTTATTTTCATGGCTGGATTATAGCCTCAAAAAATAAAGGCACACCTATATATACGATCATTTTTTTCAGCAGTTATATCTTGTCTGTAGCTTACAATGAAAGCTATCCATTAATTGTGTTAGTTGTGGTTATTTTCCATTTATAGCAGAAAAAGAAATGAAACAACAACAATCTCATTTGTTTCAACAGCTTTGCTATTTGGCAGATTTCTAAAATCCACATATGCTAATGTTTGTGTTAATTGCTTAATACCAGAGTACTTGTCAGAACCAAATACTTTTGTCATTAATTACTTAAAATCTATCAGGCACTAAAGCATAAGTGGTTTAAGATTATTTTCTGCAATATTATTCTCACTTCTAATCAACATATTTTAATATTAATTTGGAAAGAAAAACTGCTAAATGACACAGTTAGATATCTAATATATTTTTAAATGAGTATTTGGTATGACAAATATAAATTTGTTAGTAAATTTACAAACATTTTAAGCATTCACCATGTGTCCAGGACATTATGATATGACTGGGGTTAGGAATAGGGAACAAATTTATTTAAGACTACTAACTCTAAAGCACTTATTATTTAAAGCAATAATATGTCTTTAATACAACAATCCTGTCTTTGAAACATTTCAAAATCTCAATGGTTAAAGTTTTTTTTTATGCTTTCTTGGTGCAACATAATTCTACATCATAATGAGATTCAAAGTGATACAAACACTAGCACACATCACATGGTGTATTGCCCTCTAAATACCCGCCCCTCTATCCCCTCCTTCCTCCTGATACATGTTAATGAGATTGGTATCGAATCCATATATATATATATATATATATATATATATATATATATATGGATTTTTTTCTGGACTGTTCTCTTCTCCAATCTTTGTTTTTCCCTTCTCCATGGCCCTGCCCAAATCCTTTTCTACTATTTTACTGTTTTCTCTACTCATATGACTGAAATCCCTTTTGCTTCAGTAGTATTTTTGTTTTAGCTTCCATATACAAGAGAAAACATGACTCTTGACTTTCTGGTTGATCTCACATAGCATAATATTCTCTAGTTTCATTTTGCTGCAAATGACATAATTTTATTCTTCTTTATTGCTGAGTAAAATTCCATTGTGTGTTTGTACCACATTTTCATTATCCATTCATCTGTTGATGGACACCTAGGTTGGTTCCATAATTTGCCTTTTGTAAATTTTGTTGCTATAAACATGGCGTATGCACATATCACTATAATATTATAACTTCAACTTCTTTGGAAAGATGCTGAGGACAATGGTTAAAATTTAATCTGAGACTCTCACATGATCCCTGCCTGGGTTCTTCTCTCTCAATGCAATAATCATTTCAAATAGACGAAACAGAGAAAGAAGCCTCTGTGCTCAGCACTGACAATGGCTCTGACACTGGCAAACATGTTTTTTTTATAGTGGAAATATTTATTTATTTAATCAATGATTTTCAAAGTTACCACATTTTCCAAGAGTACACTAGATTTGTAGAATTTAAATAAAAATAGTTGATACATAGGGTTCACATCTGGCCAATATTCTTCTGTACACTTTATGTAAGTCATTTCATCTTCACAACAACCTAAGGAAGCAGCTATTGTTTTGTTTCTGGATATGAACCCACTCCTGCCACTGAACGTGAGCTTCCCTTGAAGTCATACATACCCCATTCCACTGTGGTAATAAAGCTGAACTCACAGAGTATTCATGAGAAGGGCTGCTAACTCATAGGAAACAAATGTAGATACTGGAGTCATGTTCCCTTTTTCTCGGTGACCCAAATACCACTGAAAGCATTGGTGTGAAGAGTAGCATCCTGGGCGATAGGGCTAAAAGCAAGAGGTGAATTCTTATCCTGAAGTGCCCCATTGATGACATCATCACCACTGAGACTGGCATGGAGAAAACCTGGCGTTCACCTTCTGCAATGTTCCTTGAACTCCACTGCCAAGAAGGAGGAGGTGCTGCAGGCTATGTTAGAGACATTCAGTGGCCCCCTCTGTGCACATTGCTATGAAAGCTGCACCATCCCTGGATATCTTTAGTCATACCACTGTATTATTAAGGACTCTGGTAAGAGCATCATTGACACAGTGCCTGTCTGGGAGGGGTTTACCTGCCACATGGCATGGTATGTCTGGACTTGGTCAGATATGACTTGACAGAATGTCTTAAGTAGAAGATGATGATAATAGAGCTTACAAGGGAGTACACATGACACCAAGGAGCATCTGTGCTGTATTGCTGTGAACATGGAACATGAGATGGCTACTGTTATTTTCTCCTTAAGAAGAGCCACAAGCTCCATAAAATGTGGGGCTACCACTGGTAGTGAAAAGCTGAGATATTGAAAGGCATTCTACCAACCATCCTTTCTAGGCATGAATCCTTCAGTGTCCATGAAGCCACTTTAAATTTAATTATGAATTGGGCATGGCAGCCCATGCTGGAAAACCCAGTACTTGGAGGCTGAGACAGGAAGATGCAGATTCAAGGCCAGTCTCTGCAACATAGCAAGACTCTCAGAAACCTAGCAAGGTCCTGTTTCAAAACAATAAATAAGGGCTGGGGATGTAGCGCAGAGGTAGAATGTCCCTGAGTTCGATCCCAGGACCGCACAAAATAATAATTAAATTACGAAGTGTGATACTGATAAATAGAAAGACCTGTATGTCAACACAGATTTGTTTGGTAAAATTACCACATGTTTTGGCATTGCTGACTGAATACAAAAAGAAATAACAACCTTGGTAGCTGACACCAAGAAAATTAAAATAATTGCTCTATCTTCTAGCAAAACTCAGATTAGTAAGCATAATTATGAATAATGAGTCTAGCCTATCCATTTTCTACCACAAATGCTTCTAATTGAATCTCTAGCAAATATGTAGCATCTGCTTCATGAGTCAATTCACAAGTATAAATTTATTCTAGTAAATATATACACATCATAACCATATGATACTTCCTTGATGGATTGGATACCTTTTGCCTTAAAGTCCAACTTTCTTGGAAAAAGCTACTCCAACTTTCTTGAGTAATTAGTATTCCCCTGATATATCCCTTTTTGCAGTTTTACTTTGAGTCTGTCTTGTATCTTCATGTTTTTGTAAACATATTGATGCATGTTTATGTATTCGATAATCTCTTTTAAATGGTATGGCCAGTTCATTTATATTTGCTGATAGTTTGGGACTTTATTCTTTTCCTTATATTCTTTTGATTTTCTCTATCTCTTCTATATTTCTTGATTTTTATATCCTTCCTTCTTGCTTTTTGTGACTCAAACTAACATTCATATGTTAGGAACTTTCATAACATTTTTTCATACACCTATCTCCCATCTTATTGATGTTTTACAAATGTTAATTAAATTCTTATAGAAATAATTCCTAATTTTGTGTTTTTTCTGAGTTATTTTAAAATAACTAAAAATACTTTCATGAATTATGACTGCTTTATATTCCATCCCCTCTAATACTAATTTATTTTCCTGTTTGATAACTTCTTTCCAAAGAGTTTTTTATATGAGTTATTATGTAGAAAAGTTTTGAGGCATTGTGTGTTAAAATAGTTTAGACATCTACACTGAATAACAATTCTTATAAATATAAAGTAATAGGTTGAAAATATTTCAATGCTTTTGAAATATCACTTGTCTTCTTACATTAATTATTTTTGTATAGAAATCTGATGTCTGTCCTATTTTTATTTTGTAGGTAACCCACTCTTACTCTAGGACTTTTTAAGTTTTTATTTTTTCTTTCTTCCTTTTTATGATACATGTTTCACTAATATTTACCTATATGTGAATGTTTTCTTATCTTTCTTCTTTGGCACCTATGAAAACTTTTAATCTAATCTGTGTTTGTTCACCTTTCCTTATTTTGGAAAATATCTGTTCTGCTTCATTTTCATTTCTCTCTTTCTGATTTATTAATATCTGGATGTTGGTATTTCTGCTTCTACCTATCATATCCCTTTAACTTTTCATTTATGTAAAATTTCTTCATTGTTCCATGATGTAATCTAAGAATTTTTCAAGCTAATCTTCCAACTCACTAATATACTCTTTAATTGTATATTATCCTATTTATGTCAATTATTCTGTTCTATTTAACTGTATATATATTTACCATACTTACTATTTCTATGTGGTTCTTTTTATAACACTTTGATATTGTTTCATATTTTTGGCATCTCTCATTATTTTGAGTGTAGTTACTATTTTTTAATTTGTGTTCCATATATACTTACATTTCTGTTTTAGTTGGTTTATGCTTTCAAGTTGGGTATTTTTCCTTTATCTCTTCAAGTGTCCTATTATTTTGGCCTCTGAGATCATATTCCAAGGATATAAGATACTTTCTCCATTAATTTATATTGCAAGAGTAGAAAGTTAAACTTAGACAATCCCATATCTTTCATTAACCATGTAAATTCAAGGAAAGAAAAGAGAACCTTAAGGTTCTTCTTTAGGTAGAGCATTCCAAACAACACAAAACCACAACTAATTACTCACATTTGTTATGATTTCATCCAGAAACTTCTAAGGTCAGAGCCTCCTTTTAAATCCCAAGGAATAATAGCATGGGGAGAATGAAGTGTCCTTTGATGAAAACCCATCCTTCCTGCAGACTTAAAAGGAGTCAGTACCAAAGGCTAATCTGTGCCCATCTGTTTCCCCAACAATACACCTAATCAAAGCTTCTGAAGTGTGTTCTAGAGCACAGTGTCAATTTTCTACAGAATGGAGACAAACACTGACTCCTCCATGAAAAATTAGGGAAAAGACAAGAGAAGTCTGTATATTTTTTCTCAGTAACAAAGACTCTCATACAATAGACACCTTTTACCCCACACTACAGCAATCCTTCCCATATCATTCAAAACAGCACTCATTCTCCCTAGATTATCTCACATTTTAGATCATGGTAACTACCGTATGATAGGAACAAGAAGTTCCCTCTAATAAGAAGAAAATAAGTATACTGTAAATAGCCATGGTAAGACAACAACTAAATTAACTATAATATATTTATAATATGGAATATTCTGGATCTATAAAATGTGAATATAAATTCATTCATGAGAGGACCATGGGGTTATAATATTATCAAAGTAAGAAAACATATAATGTGATGCTATTTTCATAAAGCCTTTGTGAATATGTGTGTTTATAAGTATAGAAAAGGACAGAATGAATTTATACATCTAATGAAAATTGCCAGAGTAGAGTAAAAAAAAATCACAAGACACATTTTGCTTTACAAAAAAATTAATTTTTTCAGGCTTTCTCAGTATTTCTATCCACAAAGAAAAGAGAAGATAAATTCTTATAACCAGAATGAGCAGAAAATTTAGATCATCCCTTTAAAGGTTGATATTTTATTCTACCTAAATGTCCTATATATTGAATGTATTTTATTCCTGGGTATAAACACCACAAAAGCAAAAGAACTCAAAATCTCTTTAACTCCATTCTGGAAAATTGTCATTAGTTGGTAATATTTATTGAATATAAGACATGTCAATAAATGAATCAAAACATGAATTAAAAATAGAGAAGCTATAACAAATAAAATAAAAATTTTCTTATTTTATTAGTGATATACATAATTACTCAAAATTGAAGGTCAATCTGTCTCATAATTTTTACCTCCTAAACAATATAGGAACACCTTTGTCAACACACTATTATGGGAAAATTTCTCTGGAAACAACCAATTTCTCCTCTCTTCTCACAGCTTCCCTAGAACAAAATTGTAAGTCTATAAAGTTAGGCATTTCATTGTGGTAACCTACTTTTGTAAAAGGTAAAGTTCTTTGAATTCCAGAAGGCCTATATCACAGCTATTCATAGAAAAGGAATTGCTTGCAGAAATAAAAGCATAATGATTATGTTTTCAAAAACAGAATTTGGAAACGTAACAACCAGTTGTCTAATTATGTACTGAAAGAAGGTCTGTTATTTCTCCAGCAGTTTTATTGCAGGTGGTATCATTTGAAGTCAATAAAATTGTTGGAACCAGCATGCTTATTATTGGTTGGTAATTTGTTTGCGATTATAAACCTGTGACAAGCAATCAAATTTATGAAATCTCAAGCTCTTTTATACCAGAATGTTGTTTTTGATGATCTATAGGAATATTTTCATGCTGCTTCTTTGCCTGAAGGGGACATTTATTAAAATCTACAGCTTACTGAATATGCAACACTTGGCAATACACTGCCTTACCATGGCACCTGCAATAGGGAAACACCTTGACAGCATAGTCCTGAATGCAGTATCACTCAAAGCAAATATGACTGATTACTCTACTTCATTTGCCATTATATTTGACTGTTAAACTCATGTGTGTCTTCAAACATTTATCATTGGCAATGTACCCACGTAATTTGAAGTATAAATGAAAACTGTATTATCTGGGGTGACTAAGACAAATAATGTAGACTTTGGAATTGAAAGAACTGGGTCCGTGCCTTAACTAATCAACTGGGGTGAAATTTACTGAACTTCTCTGAGCATTAACTTTTCTTATATAAACTGGAGATAACAATGCTTGCTTCCTGGAGTGGTAATAGAATAAATGAAATTATGTTTTTAAAAGTCTGGCACATCCTGGGCACTCCACGCACAATAGTAATTATTATTCTGTATTTCCATAACTTCATCTTTCTTTAAGCCTGGCCAACATGTACAAAGACTTAGATGGCTTTTCCTGTACACCTTCTTCTTTAAACAAGCCCTCAATTTCCTGGGAGAGACACAGGATGCAAAGTGGGTAAAATCAACAACATATTTGGCATTTATTGGGATCTGACACCAACACTTGCAACTTCTTGTGACAGCAGTTCTGAAGTTTGGAGAATCCTGCCTGCTCAACTGAGAATGGGCTGCTGTAGCATGGTGAAAAAAATGAGTTTCAAGGAGCCTATCCACTTTTCTAGCTGGCTAGTCACCAACAATTCTTACCTGCTGGGATATGAAACAGGGGAACAGGTAAAATCATTAAGGTCAACAGGGCTCAATTCCAGAGAAAAATAGAAAAGTATCTTTCATTTTTATTATTTTAATAAGAAACTCACAAAATGTAGCTTTGTTTCTGCTTTACTGAGTGCAGGTTAATGTACTATCTGGCTCCAGCTCTGTGACATTCTGTTTGTTCACAAGAGCAATGAGAGAAAACAGAACTTATGTCTCTCCAGGGGTGCATTTTTCGAAGTAAGGCAAAAGAACTAATAATAATGAAGTAAAGCGACTGTTAAATTTAAGAAGCCAATCTATCTCTACCTTAGTTTCAATCACTGCTTGTCTGGTGTGTGTGTGTGTGTGTGTGTGTGTGTGTGTGTGTGTGTGTGTGTGTGCTTTTATGTTTCTGTATTTCACTACATTATTTCAAATAATTTAGAAAATGTAGTGGGCATGGTGGTACCCACCTGCAATCCCAGGAATTAAGGAGAGCAGCAACACAGAAGGATCACAAGTTTGAGACCTGGGCAATGTAGCAAGACACTGTATCAAAAAAAAAAAAAAAAAAAAAAAAAAAAGAAGAAGGGCTTGGGGATGTAGCTCAGTGGTAAAGAGCTTACCTACCATGCACAAAGCTCTGGGATTAATCCATAGCATCACAAAAGGTAAAAGAAAAAACAGAAGGAAGGAAAAAGAAAGAAAGAGGAAAAGATTTTTTTCCACTTTAACTCCTTTTTTAGTAATTTCTACAGAAAGACCAAGTTTAGCTATTTCATTGCATAGAAAGGATACTATGAAAGGCCTGTGATGAATAGCTCTTTCTGCCAAAACTCAAAGAATTATTTTCACAAATATAAAGTGGAAAAAACTATCTCTAGAAAAGAATACTTACAATATTGATTTATTAAGCCTGCCACTTTCAATAAGATTTGCTGGAGATAGACCTGTGAATATCATGACAACTAAAACTTTCAGAATTTGCCGTGGCTTGAAATCCTGATCTAGGTTACTCAGAAGCCTTAGGATGGGATGTCACCTTAGACTCCAGAAAGATTCAGTAAAGAAGAAGAAATGTGGAGCTGTAATTTACCACATTTAATTGTTAAGAAGAAAATATATCTCATCTCACCACTTCAGAAAAAAATTAAAATTCAATATCCATTCTTGATTTAAAAAAACTCTTAAGCAATAATGTCCAGAAGAAAACATTCATAACTGACCAAGATTATCTGTAAGAGTATCTGCAAGAAGCCTTCTGCCAACACCACAGCTGAAAAGTTGAAAACATGTCCTTGGATATCAAGACATGCTTGACTCTTTCAAGGCTGAGCTGGAGTTCCTCAGCAGTATGGCAAACCATAGAAAGACATAAAATACGTAAGGATTCAGCAGAAAGAAACAAAATGCTCTTCAATGCAGGTATATTAGTTGAATTTATAGGAAGCCCAGAAGAATTCATGAATTATTAGAATGAATAAGACAGTTTTTCAAAATTTTTGATAAAAAATAGGGACCCCTCAATATCAGCCAGTTCCACAAACATGGATTCAATTACCCACAAATTGAGAATATTTTTAAAATTTGCATCTGTACTAAACATGCACAGACTTTAAATCTCCTCAGTATTCCCTCCATAGGTTCCCCACGTAGGAGATACTGCCCTCTGGGGGGCACTGGAAGGAAATATAGATATATAAAGCAATGCAAATTTGTCACTGCATTTTTTCTGTTTATTTTCTTAAATAAAATAGATTTCCAGGGGGTGCTGAGTAATTTTCTTTTTCTGAAACGGGGATGGTATGCCAAATAAGTTTCAGAACCTCTATATAGAACAACTATTTATATAGCATACATTGTCTTAGGTAGTATAAGTAATCTAGAGATGAATTAAAGTAAATGAAAGACTGTCCATAGGTTATATGCAAATACTATGTCATTTTATATAAGGGTCTTGAGCACCTGTATGTATGGGGATCCTTGAACCAGTCCCTCTCAGATACTGATGAACAACTCTATTCAAAAGTGAGATGCAAAATTACACACTAACAATCAACCTTAAGATTGATGAGGAAAAATTCTCCCCTATAAAGAGGAACTGAGGCCTCTTTTCAACAGCTAGCACCAATTTGCCAGTCAATAAATCACTGGAGCCCCAACATCTTGACTGTGGCACCATCAGACACTCCAACTCAGCAAGCTTCACCCATGTTCTTGACCCTCAGAAACAGACATTAAATGTTTGCCATGGTGTTAAGCCACTAGGTTTTGCAACAGGACAATAGATAATGCACACTGTGTAATCCATACTGCATCTCTGTAAGAAGGATATTACTATCATGGTCATTTTAAAGGTGAGACAAGAAAGGCAGAAAGGGATAAGCAACATGCTCAAGGCCATGCTGTGGAGATGTGTGACTGGCAGAGCCAGGACTCAGGCACAGCCAATTGGGTTCCAGATTTTGTGCTTCCAACTGTGATAGGACACCACCTTGCATTTCACGCCTCAAACTCTCAACATACTTTGTATTTCATTCAACTCCCTTTTGCACTAAACATCTCTCTCCTATAGATTTTCAGTCTCCAGATTGAATAAGTAGTTACCCAGATCGTCTGAGCCACTGCCATCTAGGTCTTCTCTTTCCTCTCATTTGAACCCACCTCTTGTGGGCCCCATAATACCCTCTTCACTTTGTAAATAAAATTTCCTCTTTTCCAAGATCAAGAAAAGAAAGTACTGATTGCTATTCTGCTCAAAACCCAAGCCATGAAGAAGACATCTCAGAACATTTTTTTAAAAGCATTTTTCTGGTACTAGGGATTGAACCCCAGGGGTATTCTACCTCTGATTTATGCTTTCAAGTCTTTTTATTTTTATTTTGAAACAGGGTCTTGGTAAATTGTTAAGAATCTTTCTAAGTTGTTGAGGCTGCCCTTGAACCTGTGATCCTCCTATCTATGACTCCCAAGTACTGGAATTACAGGCGCACATCACCATGCCCAGCTTCTCAGAACATATTTTAAATCTATCACTGGCAATACGTGAGAGCTTCATGTAAATGTTCAGGCCTCTCATTGTCATGCAACAAGCAAATGCTTCACTCCGGATACTTCTGACAGTCAGTCAGTACCTAGACTCCATCATGCAGGGCCTATCTAAAATCTGTTCTTTGCTTTATCCAAAGTCTGCACCCAATATCCACAGTACTTGTATGCTTCATAAGTAATAAGTTTCACTTATTTGGTCCAGATACATGTAAAGGGTAGAATTAATCAACTTTCCATCTACTACAAAGTATCTGAAATAATGAACTTATAAAGAGAAAAGGTTTACTTGGGCTCACAGTTTTGGAGGTTCCAATCCACGACTGTTTGGTCTTGATGCTTTGGGCCTGTGGTAAGACAGTACTTTTTGGCAAAGTGCATGGTGCAGCAAAAACCACTTACTTTATAAATCAGGATGCAAAGTAAAGAGAAAGGGTCAGGACCCCACAATACCCTGCAAGGGCACACCCTCAATGACCTAAAGACCTCTCACTAGGCCCTACCTCTTAAAAGTTCTACCACTTCCCAATCACATCCACCCTGGGGACACACATCCAATCAATCACTCCACCCTGGGGACAAACCCTTTAACACGTGGACCTTTGAGGTTTTCAAGACCCAAACTACAGCAAGGATGGTCTTTTCCTTTGATACTTCTGTCAAGCTCTTGACTTTCAGGAACAGTCAAATCGAGAGTGTGTGGGAGGAAAACCTTTTGAGTTATCACATGTCTGAAAATCCTTTCTTCTTGATTTCTAATTTGATTAGTTGTTTGCCGGAGTACAGAGTTTGCAATTGAATATCATATTTTTCCTAAAATGTCGAAGGTATTGCATGCACTCTACTAACAGCCAGTGGCTTCAAGTGACAGCTCCAATGCCAATATGAATCATATTCCTTTGGAAATTATTATTCTCCTGTGTAAAATTTTTTGAGTATCTTCTCTATTTTGGTATTCTAAAATTTTGAAGAATTTTTTTTTTTTTTTTTTTTTTTTTTTTGCGGTATTGGGGATTGAACTCAGGGGCATTCTACCTCTGAGCTATACCCCCAGCCCTATTTTTTATTCTTTATTTTGAAACCGAGTCTCACTAAGTTGCAGAGTGTCTCACTAGGTAGCTGAGGCTGGCCACGAATCCAGAGCCTCCGATCTCAGCCTCCTGAATGCTGGGATTACAAGCGTGCGCCACCACGCCCGGCTTAATTTTGAAGAATTTTTTAAAGGCCAGTCTTTTTTTTTTTTTTTTTTTTTTTTTTTTT
>PVLC010031739.1:0-18567 GCA_004027655.1 Graphiurus murinus | reverse complement strand
TGTGTGTGTGTGTGTGTGTGTGTGTGTGTGTGTGTGTGTTCATTTTAGCCATTTGAATGAGTGTGAAATGGTATCTCACTTGGGTTTTGATTTCCATTTCCCTAATGACTGCTAATGATCATCTTTTCATGTACTTATTGGCCATTCAAATATTTTCTTTGGACAAAGAAGTTCTTTGTCCATTTTTTAACTGAGGTTTTGGCTTTTTGTTGCTGAATTATGAGTGCTTTATAGATCAGAGAAATAATTTACAAATATATTATCCAATCCTTTAGGTTGTCTTTTTTTACTTTCTTGATAATACTTTTGATGGCTAAAAGTATTAATTTTATCTGTGCATGGTAATGCATGAGTATAATCCCAGTATTTGGGAGGCTGAGAATGGAGGATTGCAGGTTCAAGGCCAGCCTTGGCAACTTAGTGAGAGCCTCAAAAATAATTTTTTTAAAAAGAGCTTGGAGCTGGGTGTGGTGGTACACACTTGTAATCCCAGTACTTGAGAGGCTGAGGCAGGAGGATCCAGGTTCCCGGCCAGCCTCAGCTACTTAGTGAGGCCCTCTGCAACTTACTGAGCTCCTGTTTCAAAATAAAGAATAAAAAATAGGCCTGGGGATGTATCTTGGAGGTTCAATCCCCAGTATCGGAAAAAAAAAAAAAAAGAGCTTGAGGTACAGCTAGGAGATGGAATGCCCCTGGGTTCAATTTCCAATGCCAAAAAATGTTTAATTTTGATGAAATCCAAATTAATATTCCCTTAATGGCTCATGCTTCTCACAGGATGGTGGCTTTAGAGACACTTTAGTGGGAAGAGTTTCTTCCTGCTTGGAGTTCACACCTTAACCAAATTTGAAATGTGAACAGCACATGGATATGTCCTTGTAACCCATTTGCTTAGACAGTAAGCAATTAATCTGGGCATCACCACTTAGCATCATGGGCATTTCCTCCCAGTACCTGGTGTTTCTTTCCTTGTGGAGTAAGCATCTCTGTCCTGACACTTCCAGGCACTGTCCACCTTCTCATTCACTCCTACTCGTAGTATGTAGCTTTGGGAGTGATAAGCTGGCATAGTGGGTAGTGATCCTGTCCACTCTTCTAGAAATCTGATCTGCGTACAGAGACCATGTGCCCTGTTCTCCTCTCTATAACTTGGTGAAAGGGGCCCCCAACTAAATGTATAAATTTGCATAGATAAATTGTATAAGTGTATAAATAGATATAATCATATACCTATAATAAAGCTGATGTTTTAATCTTCATATGCCTTACCCATTTATTCATTCATCCATTCAACCAATAATTTTTGAAACCCAATTTTAAAATAGGTACTGTCTTATGTACTGAGAAATCATCTGTGAACAAAATAAACCAAAAAAAAACCTTACATTCATGGAGAAATGGTGGTAACATTAAGGTTAGGGGAGATAAGTAAAATTACAGTACTTAGGGACTCTGCGAGGGATCCGGTGGTGTCATTTACTTCCCTCCTCATAGCACAATGGCCCATGTCACATGACTTAAAAAGTTGCCATTGTCTGTCATCTGCTGTGGAAAGAAACTGAGGCTCTCTTATTTGTAGTAGGGATAGCAAAGCAGAATAGCAGCTTTGGAGTCTAAACAGGACCCTGGAGGCTTTGGAAGCCCATAGCACATTGTAGCCAGGGACTACACATTGCCACATCCATGGCTAAAACTTCACAGCTCCCCATCTTGTTCTCAGGGGTTGAGTACCCCATCAGGAGTATCCCAATCATGGAGCTGAAATCACATGCACGTGCTCTGACTACCATAATGGGCTTCCTTTAGTTTCCACAATGAAAGTTTTGGATCTGCTTCCCCAGAGACCCACCTAGCAAGATCATTAACAATACAACAGGTTAGGTGCTGGGCCAAAAGCACATAGCCATGAAGTTAGCATCCTGTTATTTATGCACCTCAAGTTCTGCTTAGCTTACTTTTCTATTTCATATTTTATAAGGAATGCTTGATCTGATTTTATTTCCTTTTCATCTTATAGCTAGAAACTGCCATTTGGAACTGCAAGCACTTCTGTCTCCTCACAGAGGCAGAATTGAACTGAAAGCAAAGAGCTCCTGCATTCTCTGGAAAAAGCCCACCTCTGTTCAACAGCGCAGCATCCATCATGCATACAGATGTTTCTAGCTCAGCTGTGTCTCTGATGACTTGGTTGGCGTGTCAAGATAAATGTTTCTTGTTTTCCATAAGAGTAGACTCTACCTTACATCTTCGGGTTACTGTTTGTTTTGTGGAAGTGTACACGTGTATACTAAAGATCAAGCACTTGCTCATAGGTAATTTGAGAGTAAAACCTCTGAAGACTCAAGAAACATGGTATAGACAGCCAACAGACATGAAACTGTAAAAAGGAACCAGAAATAAAATGTTTGCATAGTCGGGCTTGGTGGCTCATGCTTGTAGTACTAGTACTTCGGAGGCTAATACAGGAGGACCACAGATTCACAACCAGCTTCAGCAACTTAATAAGGCCTTCCACAACTTAGTGAGATCCTGTTTCAAAATAAAATAGGACTGGGGGTATAGCTTG
Organism: Graphiurus murinus; assembly: GCA_004027655.1. Taxonomy (NCBI): domain Eukaryota; kingdom Metazoa; phylum Chordata; class Mammalia; order Rodentia; family Gliridae; genus Graphiurus; species Graphiurus murinus. The sequence goes on along the minus strand of PVLC010031739.1, from coordinate 16,001 downwards.
GATGTAGAATGCTCCTGGGTTTCATCCCCAATACCACAATAAAATAAAATGTTCTGCACATCACATTGTTCAAAATGGAATAGGAATATTGGAAATTATGCTTATGTTAGACAGTGTTTGTATGTGATTCTCTTTTAGAGGACAAGACCACCATAGGGTGGCTACCCTCTGGGGACAGGACATCCCATGGTCTCCCCTTTGGCAATCACTTCATTTTACTGTAGCCACATCAATGGCTATATTCCAGGATCTCAACCTAACAGCTGCCACCACCTCTGCAGAGACCAAAGAGAGAGCTGTTCTCACTCCCACCTCCTGTCACCCTGGCTCCCCAGGCAAAGTCTGATCTGAGGGATGCTGAGAGACGGATCCTGGGTAACCTGCTCTATTCTGAATACAGGTGGCCCAGGGGCCAGCAGGGGGCAGTTAGAACCCCTCCAGCAGGAGAAATGTTTGGTCCACAGCCCCTCCCCAAGGTTCTGGGAAAGAGTATGAGTAGGCAAAAAAATCACAAATTCCCCCATTGTTTTAAATACGGTGTTGCTTTAAAATCCAATAAAATATGAATTAGGCATGTTACCATTGCTTCATTTTTTACCTTGGAGCCAAGATATTCAACAGTACAATTAATAGCCTGATGAATAGGAATTTAAATTTGCTGGTACCCAAAATTCTTTTAACTTCATTCAATAAGTACATACTGAGTGCCAAATCTTCTTAATTTGTAGTGTTTAGGAATAATTCAGGGTTCTGAGAGCTGGGAAGCAATATAGAATGCCTCACTGTAAATATTTTATTAACACTCTAAAATTAGACTGACGCATGTATATCTATGTTTATAGCTGCACAATTCACAATTGCCAAACTATGGAAACAGCCAAGATGTCCATCGACAGATGAATGGATTACAAAACTATGGGATATGTACACAATGGAATTTTACCCAGCCATAAAGAAGAACATAATCATGTCATTTGCAGGGAATTAGATGGAACTGGAAAACATTATGTTAACTGAGATTAGTCAGTCACAAAGAGTAAAAAAGTATATGTTCTCCCTAATATGCGGATGCTAGGGAGAAAATGGGGCATAAGAAGGTCTCCAGATGAAAAAGGAAAAACTCTCGATAAGCAAAGAAGTTGACTTAGCTGAAGGGGCTGGACGGGGGGATGGGGATTGGGGAGACACCCTAATGCACATGATGTACTTTCACAAATATATCAAAGTCAATCACTAAACTGAGAAGGAGGGAGGGCGAGGGAGTGGGGTGGGAATTGGGGAAGGGGTTAAATGAGGAATGTGTGCATATATACCTTTATCAGTTTGTACTTAACAAAGATGTATTATTACAATGCACCAATTATTATTAAAAAAATAAATAAATATTGTAGAAAAACTAAATATATGCAATGCCATCTTTTCCCTGAACTTTTTTGGTGTTTGCTTTCTTTTTTTAATTTGGCACATTGTAATTATACATCATATTGGGTTATAGAGTAATAGAAAAAGTACATGCACACAACTCTTGTACAGCTTCCGGCCACCTCCCTCATCCTTTCCTCTCCCTCCCAGCACAGGTCTTAGAGATTAGTAATTTTGTATACATTCATAGCATTACTTCAACTGTTATACTCATTATGTCTTCCTCTCCCATCCCCCCTCCTTCCTTCCCTAAACCCCCTCAATCACTCCATGGGCATCTTGGTTCTTCTACCTGATGTTACCTTTATTTCTGAATATCCTTCTAGCTTTCATAATATAAGAGAAAACATACGTCACATTTTTTGAGAGTGGGTAATCTTACTTAGTATAATACTCTCAAGTTCTACGCATTTTTCTGCAAATGGTGTGATTTTATTCTTCTTTATGGCTAAGTAAAATTCCATCATGTGTATATACCAAAATTTTGTGATCCATTCATCCATTGATGGCACCTAGGCTTATTACATAATTTGGCTATTGCAACCTGTACTGCTATGAACACTGATATACAAGTATCGCTATAACAGTCTGCTTTCCAGCGCTTTGGAAAGATGCCTAGGAGTACTATCACTGGGTCATATGGTATTCCATCCCCAATCTTCTGAGAAACCGCCACACTGATCTCCATAGTGGCTGTACTAGCTTACCGTCCCACCAACAATGTAATAGAGTTCCTATTTCCCCACATCCTCACCAGCATTTATTGCTTGTGTTCTTGATTATTGCCATTTTAACTGCAGTTAGATGAAATCTCAGTGAAGTTTTGATTTGCATTTCCCTGATGGCTAAAGATGTTGAACATTTTTTCCTATATTTGTTGGCCATTTGTATTTCTTCTTTTGAGAAATATCTATTCCGTTCAGTTGCCCATTTTTTATTGTGTTATTTTTAGTGGTAATCTTTTTAAGCTCTTTGTATATTCTAGATATTAGAACTTTGTCAGAATACAAAGAAGGTGGTAAAGATCTACGAATCTGTAGGCTCTCTCTGTAGATTCTTGATGGTTTCCTTTGCTGAATATAAGCTTTTAAATTTAATGCCATCCCATGTATTAATCCTTTATTTTAGTTCCCTGAGCTTTTGGGGTCTTATTGAAAAAGTTTCTACCAGGACCTATGTTTTGGAATGTTGGTCCTATGCCCTCTTCTAGCATTTTCAAAGTTTCTGGTCTAATTTCTAGGTCTTTGATCCATCTTGATTTGACTCTTGTGCAGAGTGAGAGGTTAGGGCTTAATTCTACTTTTCTACATATAAATAACCAGTTTAACACCATTTGTTTAAAAAATTCTTTTCTCCAGTGTATCTTTTTGGCCCCTTTATCAAATATTCACAGGTTGTAAATATGAGGCTTTCTTTCTGAGTCTTCTATTCTACTTCATTGGTCAATGTATTTTTGTGCCAAATGCCATGCCATTTTTATTACTCTCACCTTGTAATATAATTTGAAGACAGGTATTGTGATGCCTCTGGCATGGTTCTTATTGCTAAGAATTTCTTTGACTATTCTAGGTGTTTTGTTTTTCCATATGAATTTTGTAACTGATTTCTCTAGGTCTTTGAAAAATGACCATGGTATTTTGATAGGGATTGCATTGAATATGTAGGTCACTTTTGGTAGGATAGCCATTTTGGATATATTTATTCTGTCTATCCAAGAACATAGGAGGTCTTTCCACCTTCTAAAATATTCTTCAATTTCTTTCTTTAGTGATTTATAATTTCCATTGTAGAGGCCTTTTATCACCTTTAAGTAGTCTTCTGGTTGAGGTTTTTGAAGCTTCTAAGTAAAGGATCATGTCATCAACAAACAAATATAGTTTCTGTTCTTTTTTCTCTATGTGTATTCCTTTGAATCCTTTCTCCTATCTGATTGTTTAGGCTAGAGCTTTGAGTGCTATATTGAATAGGAGTGGTGACAGTGGGCATCCTGTCTTTTCCTAATCTTAAGGGAAATTCTGTCAATTTTTCCCCATTCATAATGATGCTGGCTTTGGGTTTATTATATATATCCTTTATGATGCTGAGGTAGATTCATTCTATCCCTAGTTTCCTCAGCATATTTTTTTTGTGGTACTGGGGATTGAACTCAGGGACATCCTACCTCCAAGCTATACCCCCAACCTATTTTTTATTCTTTATTTTGAAACAGAGTCTCACTAAGTTGTGGAGTGCCTCACTAGGTAGCTGAGGCTGGCTGTGAACCGGGATCCTCCGGTCTCAGCCTCCCAAATGCTGGGATTACAAGCATGTGCCACCACACCCGGCTTCCTCAGCATTTTTATCATGAAAGGGTGTTGGATTTTATCAAATGCTTTTTCTGCATCTGTTGAGATAATCATATGATTTTTGTCCTTAGTTCTATTAATGTGGTGAATTACATTTATTGATTTGCACATACTGAACCAGCCTTACATCCCTGGAATGAAGCTTACTTGGTCATGGTGAACTCTTTTCTTGATGTAGTTTTAAATACAAATTGAAAATATTTTATTAAGAACTTTTCTATCTATGTCCATCAATGGTATCAGTCTGTAATTTTTTCTGGTGGTATCTGTTTGGTTTGGGGATCAAAGTGATGCTAGTTTCATAGAATGAATTTGGTAGTATTCCTTCTTTTTCTATTTCACAGAATAATTTAAGGAGTATTGGAGTTAGTTCTTCTATAAAGGTCTTGTAGAATTTATCTGGGAATACATCTAGGCCTGGACTTTTCCTTGATGGGATACATTTTATTGATGTTTCAATCTCTTTGTTTCCTATTGGCCTGTTTAAGTTTTATCTGTCCTCTTGGTGCAACTTAGGGTGCAGGTGTCTAGGAATTTGTCAAATTCTTCTGGGTTTTCTAACTTATTGGAGTATAAGTTTTCAAAATAGTTTCTAATAATGTTCTGGATTTCCACATTATCTGTGGTGATATCTCTATTTTCACCTCTTATCCTTAAAATTTTGTCTGTTCCCTCTTTTTGTTAAGTTGGCCAAATAATCATAGTTTTTTTTAAAAAAACAGCTTTTTGTTTTATTGATCTTCTGGATTGTTTTGTGTGTTTGGATTATGATTACTATTTCATTAATTTCTGCTCTAATTTTGATTATCTCTTGCCTTCTGCTGAGTCTGGGGTTAGTTTTTTCCTGCTTTTCAAGGGCCTTGCAGTGCAGCATTAGATTGTTTATTTGGAGTCTGTGTTTTTCTTATGCGGGCATTATAAAGTTTCCTTTTAACACCACCTTCAGGGTGTTCCATAGGTATTGATTGTTGTGTCTCTATTTTCACTTGATTCTAGAAATCTTTTAATTTCTCTCTTTATTTCTTCTCTGATCCAGTCTTCACTTAGTAGTATAGGATTCAATTTGTGTAATTCCCCTGGATCTTCTTGTTGTCAATCTCTACTTTCAGTCTGTTATGATCTGACAGGATGCAGGGACTTGTATTAATTATAGTAATTATTTTGCATTTGCTGCTGCTTGTTTTGTGGCCTAGAATATGCTCTATTTTAGAGAAGCTTTCATGAACAACTGAGAAGAATGTGTATTCAGATGTTGTTTGATGGAATATTCTGGAAATGTCTGTTAGGTCCAATTGGTTTATATTCTGAAGTGTCTTTACTAATCTCTTGTCTGGATAGCTGATCTAATGGTGTAAGGTATGTTGTAGTCTCCCTGGATTCTTGTTTTGAGGTCTCTCTGGGTCTTCAAGTCAAGGAGAGTTTGTTTTACATAGGTAGGTGCACAAATACTAGAGGCATAAATATTTAATATGTTTATGTCTTCATTTTGGATGATTCTTTTTATCACTAAGAAGTGACTCTCTTTGTCTCTTCTGACAAGTTTTAAGTTAAAGTCTGCTGTGTCCGATATGAGAGTAGTCACCCCTGCTTGCTTTCAGACTCCACTTGCATAGGATATTTTTTCCATTCTTTCACCTTCCCCTTGTGAATCTATCTCCCCATAAGGTGTGTTTCTTGCAAGAAGTATATAGTTAGATTATGAATTTTAATCCAATTTGCTAGTCAATGTCTGAATTGGTATTATAGAAAGATTATTTTTATTTCCAGTCACTTGAATTATGTCTTCAATTTGAGATATTAGTGCTCCTTTGTTTAGTGGATGATATGATGGTATTTGTCCCTTCTTTGGTTCTAATGTTTATTTTTCATTTCTTCTTTGTAGTTCATTGTTTTGAGTGTTTTCTCAAGTGCTTGTATGATCTTCATGAATTCTTTTAGTTTTTACTTATCTTGAAAGTTTTCATTTCTCCATCAATTTTGAATGATAGCTTTGCTGGATATAGCAATCTTGGTTGGAAGTTGTTATCTCTTAGGGTTTGAAGTGCATCACTCCATACTCTCCTGGCTTTCAGTATTTGGGTTGACAAATCTGGAGTGATTCTTACTGTTTTACCTCTGAATGTTTCCTGGATTTTTTATCTTGACCTCTTTAGGATCCTCTCAGCCTCTATGTTGTACTTCTTTTCTAATGTTTTCTCTGTTTCTATTTTTTATGTTCCTGACATTTTTTCATCCTAAATTTTTGAAAATTTACTTGAAATATCACAATATTAAAAATTAAGAACAACAAATTATATTAAACAACATTACTTTTTTTAAAAACGGAATATTAGAAACATAGAAGTATAGCCAGGCGTGATGGCGCACGCTTGAAATCCCAGCATTCGGGAGGCTGAGACCGGAGGATCCAGGTTCGAGGCCAGCCTCAGCTACCTAGTGGGGCCCTCTGGAACTTAGTGAGACCCTGTTTCAAAATAAAGAATAAAAAATAGGGCTGGGGGTGTAGCTCGGAGGTAGAATGCCTCTGAGTTCAATCCCTAGTACCGCAAAAAAAAAAAAAAAAAAAAGAAACATAGAAGTATGACTTCTGAATCTCAGATTATATTTTCAAACATCATGAAATGAGTGCATATGATATGGCAGGAAACACAGACTAGTATTGAGGCTGACTTGATAAACAGAATATGTTTTACTTTTCACACTTATGTAGTTAATCTACCTTAAACTAAATATTGGTGTGAAGCAGGATACATTTTCATTTCCTTCATTATGAAAAGTTGCCTGGAATCACTTATTGATGCACATATCATTTCCTCACTGATCTGCAGTATAAACTTAATCATCCATCCAGTTGAATTTGAGCCATGGATTTCTGTGATATCCCACTATGCCATTTGACCAACCCTGCATTAACACCAGGCCCTCTCAGCACAGCAAGCCTTATCCAGAGCTGCCTTATTGGAAAAGGCAAGATGGAAGTGGACACTAAGTTCCAGCGATACAGGCAAGAGGTCATCTAAAAGGTATCCCAAGGGTGGGCCTGTTTTTGGATCTGTGAGTTTTGAAAGTGGCCACAATGAGAACCAATTATAAATCACTCTCTTTGCTATGGTTCCCTCCCCTTATTTCAAAACCCCCATTAAAATCTTACTATATTTGATAGCTTGTCTCATCTTTCACCAATGAAAATAAAAGAAGATATAAGGCAGTAATGAGATGAAATGGTACAAGGAAGGTCAGCTGTTCTAAGACAATGCTCTATGGATGTTTTCTTGTTTCTGCAGCCAGGACTTTCTGAGCAGAGAGTGCTGTCTCCTTAGCTCAAGGATCATTAAAAAGCTACAGATAGAAACCTCTGCAGAGATAGAAAGTTGTCTCCTTAGGACCATTTGTTTACATTCTAGGATAGTAAGTAGAGATCTTTCCATTCTCTCCCTAGAGAGGATTTCTTTACATTTCAGAGTGATTCCCATTCCGACTTTCCCTTTATCTTCCTCCCTCCGAGTACCTAGATGTGCCAGCAATCCTATATGAACTCCATGTTTCATAATCTAGGAGTTCCTTCTTTGTGGTGTACATTGCAAAGTCGGGCACATCTGCCAAACATCCTGCTGTCCCATGGGGAACTGGAACTTGAAGAACAAATGAAACTGCTCTGTAAGATCTTGTGTCTATGGAATAGCCCAAGACACAGACATGGATAGATATAAAGCTATAGGTTGGGTCTCTCTTATCTAAAATACTTGACTAGAAGTGTTTCCGATTTGGGGGGAATATTTCATATACATAATGAGGTATTCTGGGGATGGGACCCAAATCTAAACATGAATTCACCTATGTTTCTTTTTCTATCTTTTTTTTTTAACTGGGGATTGAGCATAAGGTCTTGCACATGGCTAAGAATGTGTTCTACCACTAATCCCTCATTTTTACTTCTTACATATCTCATATATTTACTTTGAAAATAATTTTATACAATATTTTACTGCATCTGTGTTTTGATTGTAACCCAGCCATTTTAAGTCAGATGTGGAATTTCCCACTTGTGACATCATTGGCATTCAAACATTTTTGGACTTTGGAGCATCTTAAATTTAGGATTTTTGGATTAGGGGTACTCAACCTGAATTTAGAGAAGTCATATGATGATAGGTTGATGATGATCATGATGATCCTGTTGATGATAGATGATGATAGATAGATAGATAGATAGATAGATAGATAGATAGATAGATAGAGCGAGCTATTTATATAGATGCAAAACTCCGGCAGGCTATAGATATAAAAATTGTCTTCTTGCAAACAGATTACACTTCAGGTAACCTTTCACACCTTCAAAAATAACAGCAGCTAGAGTCCAAGTACAGATACTTTGAGGATCATAGAAAATGATCTGGAATGGGCTAAACAATGGCCTCTGTCAGCATAGAGACAAGAAATATAGAACTGGAAATGCTGGGTCTGCAAGAAGCATCCAGGGTGATCTGTTCTCAAAGTTTCCAGAAACTCTGTTCAGAGAGGAAACTGAACAAATTTTCTGTGATTAGGGGGTCTGAGAGATGAGGCTAGAGGCAGGCTGGAGTAAAACAGAAAGATAGTGTCATATCAAAGAATTTGGACTTTATTCTGTAGGTTAAAAAAATGATTTTAAGCAATGATCTTATTTGCATGTGTGTGTTAAGATAACTTTGGCAGCAATGTCCAGCATAAATTATAAGTGACTAGCAGTAGGGAGAGGAAATAGGGACCATTAGATAACAGATGATGAACTAAGGTCTGGAAATTCTAGCCCTATCTCTCTTAAATTGATGTTAAAATTAGAACTAGCTTCTTTGCTGATCTAAAATGCATTTGTTCCTGGCTTCAGAATTTGGATTGCAGCTTCTTGTATTCATCCAAATTGAATATGTAATCAGCTCTCCACTGCATATTCTCTCACTGCAGTGTTCCTTATAACTAAACCTTCAGCAGCCTCTTGAGTCAGGTCTTTCCCTAAAAGGGTCTTTACACTCCTCTTCCCTCACAGAAGCCATGTAAGCTTCTTTTTTCCTCTCAGTCTTTAGCCCTCACAGAAAATGAAATGAGAATACCAGAAATATCAATTTTCTTCCCTTGTGCATTTCTTTCCTCCTTTTTCTTCTTACCCTCCACCCCCAACTTCTCAATTACTTCCTGTCATTCCATCCCCAAAAGCTCCCACCTGCATCTGATAACTGACACTAACAATGACCCAACTAAAGCCAAGAACAGAATATTTGGGGCTTTGGATGCCTGACCGCCCACGTGTCTAAGATCCTAGCTCCTGCTGCTATTGACCTTCTGCTCACTCGCTCTCTCTTCAGGAAGATAATTGGAGCCCACACCCGGTCTGTACCCTGACTCCTCACCCCTTGGTGCCTGAGTCCTTGTGGTTCGGCATTCATTCATTCGTTGACTTCCCTTCTTGGCCATGTAGGCCTGTATCCCAGGAAGCATTCAGTCCTCAGAGAGAAGCTCAGCTTATTCTCATAATAACCCTTCCAGGTGGGCATAAACAATGAATATCTCCAATTTACTAAGAGCAACATGGAATTACTTACATCAGGGGCAAATAATTAATTGATAACAGAGCCTGGACAAACAACCTGGCTGCCTATTCATAGTGCACTTATATTTCTAGGGTGATTTCTTAACCCGATTGAAACTTGTGAGCCAAAGGCTTCCATTCATACCCAAGGATTTAATTAAAAATTTCCACAATATTTACAGGGGAAGAAAAAATATGAAAGCCTAGAACCTAGAATTGTACAAAATGCCATGATTCAGATTGCCTACCTCTTTAAAAAAAAAAAAAAACTAAATTTTTTGTACTATTTGAGCTACATTTCAGACACAACCCTGTCCAGATAATAGAAAGTGTTGAATGATTTTATTAGTATAATCAAGACAACTTAATTTGTTTCTCTCGCTCTCTCTCTCTCTCTCTCTTTCTCTCTCTCTCTCTCTCTCTCTCTCTCTCTCTCTATATATATATATATATATATATGCAAGAACTGAGTGAAATTGAAATCTAAAGAACATTTAAATTATATCATTATTTAAATTATACATTTAAATTATATCATTATGTAATTATGTTACTTATTCCTCAAAATATAAATATTTGAGCCGGGCGTGGTGGCACACACTTGTAACCCCAGCATTTGGGAGACTGAGACCAGAGGATCTGGGTTCGAGGCCAGCCTCAGCTACTTAGTGAGGCACTCCGCAACTTAGAGAGACCTGGTTTCAAAATAAAGAATAAAAAAATAGGGCTAGGGGTATAACTTGGAGGTAGAATGCCCCTGAGTTCAATCCCCAGTACCAAAAAATATATATATATTTTTTTTAATCAATTAAGACATAGGCAAATACCTAATAGACAACTGAATACTTTTCTCAAAGATATTGAGTACAGGTGAAATTCCAAGAAAAAAGAATTTTGCTTGAATTTACATTGAGAGTTTCAGTTTCTCCTATGGTCTCCCAAAATAAAAATAGATGCCTTTCGTTGTACACCCACCATGGAAATTCTTTCAGTAACTTTCACAAAGTAAATATTTTGTTTTACAGATTTTATATTTACATGGATTGAAATAAAAAAAGAATAGATGGAGAGGGTTTCAGTAACCCTCTTAAAAATAATTTTAATATTCAATGATATTTAAATTCCACTTGTTTAAATGAAATCAATTGACTCTGTTTATCTTGAATATACGAATTAGCTGATGTCTTTAGAGTATTTTAAATCATCTAACTCTTTATTTGAGCATTTAATATTCATTCTCATTCCTCCTCCCACACACTCATCCAATGGATTATGCAAAAGTCTAAAGTCTTATGTAATGCCAGAAAATTGAAGTTCAGCCTGGTCTTTGGTCTATGAAGGCTTCCATATTTAGAGCTTTTCTTTTTGTTCTGCAGGATGCTAATTTGGAGCATCTATTGGACACTGAGGAAGCTAGCGAGGTGCCCTCCATCGAAGTCATCTACACAAACTGCTAGTCTGACCATGGAATTGGTCTTCTAGTATCCAAGAGCCACTGTATCAATGGTCTGTGGCCTGCAGACCATTGATGCAGTGCTCTGTCACCCATGCATGACACCACCATCAACTCAGCCCAGCTGGATAAATCCCTCCATAAGTCACATTCTCTTTCCTCTGGGGAAACTTCTACTCCATCCCTGCTTGAACTTGACTTCTCCAACAAAGGCTGCAGGGCTGAACTTGAAAGTGATCCAAAAGGGAAGAGAAGCTTTGATCTGCTAATCCTGATACAACATGCATGAGAGTCTCTGAAAGTGTTTCTTTAACATGTATGTCTTACTCAGTCGGTTTTAGATAGATCCCAGAAATATGAAGGAAGGCCCCGGGACAAATAAGCAACAGATGGCTCTGACACCATACTGAGAGAAACACTAGCCTCAGTCTTGCTGTTCAAATGCTTGACTGCCATTCAGGAAGAACAGGAATGGAAAAATGCTCCTAAGCCTTTTATAATGATTTAATAGCCTGAAATTGGAAGAATAAGAGAGTTGATTTCTCTTTTGCTTATCTTATTATCTCTATCTTGCAAATTTTCTCAAGATTTAAAGATTCTGGGTGTTGGGGTACAAATCTATCCTTCTGAACAGACAATAGCTAGTAGATCAAGTTATTAATGGGAAAGAAGCAAAAAATATATTAACATGATAAAATGGGAATATTTCACATGAATATGTAAGTGAGACGTATATATTTTCAGGTTTTGCTTTGTGAGTGATTTCATCAGCTTATTCTGTAACCCTGTATATTATATAGGTTCATGTATTTATGCATTGTACTAAACCACAAAGTAATTTTCCTCTCCTCATAGAAAACTTTTTGCTTATTTACCTTTCATAATATGTATCTAGTCTTATAATGATAACCATTTCTACCTAAGAAAGGGAGAGGGGGAAAAGTACAATGCAGAGTAATGAAGTAACTGTCAAAAGTGACTATTCCTTTTTTCCTTTTTCCTCCCTCCCAATAAATGCTCCAAGATATCCATTAGCTGTGCTTAGGAAAAAATTGTTTATGAGATAGGAAAGATTGAAAACTAGAAAATGCAAAACAATAATGATAAAAATGTAAACAGTAGCCTCTGGGAAGAAAAAATTGCATCGAATAGTTTTTTTGGATAGAGGCCTCCTAGAGAGGACATACCTTTGATTCTAGTAAAATTATTTTTCTCTTTGAACAGCTATCACAAGAATTATTTTGTTATTATGCTATTCATAAAAATGGATAAAATCATTGTGAATTAAAAATAAAACACAATTGCATATAAGACACTTTCAGATTGTTTTATTCCTTTGTGATATGTCACATTATTATTTACTAGATAAAAATTCAGTATATACTGGTCTTAACAACCACCACACTTAACGTGCCTCCTTAAAGTAGGTAGGAGAATATTTTCAGTCTTTTAATTATAATGAGAGAAAATTTTCAGAATACCAAGAGGCCAAAAGTGACCAAAAGTTTGATTCTCCCTTAACTTCCTGTCAAGTACAGTAGAAGTAGTAGCCAGATCATTGAAACTCACACTGTTCCTGCCCTGTAATGGTAGGAGGATGGCTTCAATCACTTGAATGGCCTCAGAATCCATAGCAAATGACTCTCTGAAGAGTGGAGTAGACCCAAGAGGAACAGCTTCCCAGAGCAACCAAGGCTTTGTGAAAAAAGCCCATGTGACTATCAGATAAGGCAGAGAGATATTATTACCCTTCCCATAGAAGAAATTATGACCCTTCATGATACTGTGTTCAGTATATCCAACTCATTTTAAGATACTGATGGACAAATTTTACCTATAAAATATAGAAAGAAATTGAGGATTGTTTCCAAAGATAGCACTTAACAAAGGATTAGCAGGAGCTATGTGGTCGCTTTCTTTTACTCCTTTTGCAATAGCAATGGTCTATGGTCATTAGCTTCACTTGAGAAGAAAAATGGTTACAAGTACAAAAGATCTCGGGTCTCAAGTAAGGTGTTTGTGTGTATGTCAGCTTGTGCTTATGGAAATGCTAAAAGATATGCATTACAGAAACCTGAGAGGAAAAACATGCACTTTTGGATTGTGGCAAAAAAAAATACTTGTGTTTGGAAAACAATAAGACTTTAAGCTAATTTTATCTTATTAATTTTTGTCTACAAAACTCTAGCTTTTCTACTAATAGGTACAATTTTTAAGAGCTTTGATCAAGAGAAACTTGAGAATATGAAAAGCAACAGTATGTCTATAGAATTATTTCAAGGTACACAAAAAGCTAATGTTTTTATTCTGCTGAACTTAAAAACACAATCAAAATGCATACTGCTCTATTTGAAAACTTAAGTGCAGCAAAAACATTAAATATCACACCAAACAGCAATTTGTGTTTACTCTATCTTGATTTTTATTGCTTTTGGGGGTGATTTTGTTGCAAGGCCATGGAATTATGATGCTAAAATTTTATCTGTAAAAAATATGTTTGTCACTAGCATTTTATATTGTCACTAGAAAAAAAGATCTTCAAAGAATAATGGCCAAATGAGTCACAGACTCAACATGGAGAACATAGAGAAGTCATAGCCTAATTTCCCAAAGAAATTTAATTATTTCTTATTTCATTCCGAGACAGATCTGGTTTGATGAAAACAAAAAAAACTATGATCTAAATGACCAAATGAATTTAATATTATAGAATAATGTCACTATACTTTGTACTTTGTTTTTCACCTTATGGTTGTAAAATATCCAAGAAACAGCCGGGCATGGTAATGCATGCTTATAATCCCAGTACTTGGGAGGCTGAGACCAGAGGATCCGGGTACATGGCCAGCCTCAGCTACTTAGTGAGGCCCACCGCAACTTAGTGAAAATAGGGCTGGGAATGGAGCTTGGAGGAAGAATCCAAGAAATCCAAGAAACTAAACTAATTATTTGTGTACTTTTTCATATGCAAATAATACAGATCACTTTCCTCCCTCTCAGAAGCATAGTTGATAAAATAGTTGTTAATATTTTGAATGTTCCCCAAAAGCCCATGTACTATCCTTGGTCCTCAGCTTGGTGCTACAAGCGTGGAGGAATGTTTAAGAAGAGGGAGCTGATGAGAGGTCTTTAGGTTATTGTAGGACCTGATGAGAGGTTTTTAGGTCATTGTGGGCATGCCCCATTCCTTTTCCTCTTTCTTTTGCTTATTGGCCATGAAATGAATAGTTCCACTCTGTCATTTACTCCAGCCATGGTGTACTGCCTGCTACCAACCCAAAAACAACAAAGCCGATCAATCATAAACTAGAACCTCCAGCCAGAATAAACCTTTCTCCCTATATGTTGATCATGTCTGATATTTTTAACATTAACAGAAAAAACTGACTAAACACCAGATATTTCACCAATATCTTAGTTCATTTGTGCTGCTATGATGAAATACCTGTCACTGGGTAATCTATAAAAAGATAAGCATTTATTTTTCACAGCCCTAGAGGTTATAAATTCCAAGATCAAGGTGCTGGCAGAATCAACATCTGACAAAAACTCACTCTGTTTTCAAGATAGTGCTTTGTTGCGAAGTCTTCACATGGCAGGAAGAATGGCAAATGGGTCTAGGACTCTCCCTTCAAGCTCTCTTAAAGGTCAATAACACCATTCATAAAGGTTATTCTCCCTAATTTAATCACCCCCAAAGGATCCACCTCTTAGTACTGTTACATGTGTAGGTGATTAAGTTCTAGCATATGAAATTTGGGGGGACATGTTCAGAACATAACAGCCAATGTAAATCTTAGGCTATACTTCTTTATGTATCACTAGTAGCCATTGAATTGCTGAAAATATAAACATGAATTATTATGAGAATGTCCTAATTACAGAAATTTGTGGTCAAGAATAAATTTGTGTCTTCCCTCTGCTCGTAACTAGCTTAGTCAGCTCTGACAAACTATTTAATCTTTGCAAGCCACAGTTCCTATATTACATAAATAGAAAAGTGTAAACTAGTCAAGAAAAAAGGAATGCAAAATTTTAGGTGAATTTCTTGGAGTTTTGGACTGTACATTTTGTGTGTATGTGTTTTGTTGTTTTGGTGTATCTTCCAAAGTAAATCTCCATAACACCATCCTAACTATTCCTTTTTTCAAAGTACACATATAAATGTGTGAGCCGGTGGACCTTGGGATACTTGGTACTTATTATGATTTATGTATTTTGTCACTGGGTATGCAGCCTCAAGAACATAGCTGCTTTTTCTTCAACTGAAAAATTTGCACCTGAGTTTTCTCATTCTGGGCATGCTGCCAGGTCATTTTATCTCCAAGTATTCTCTCTGCCTTTACTCATAGCTGATCTCTCTTTGAATGTTTCCTTCTGGATTTCGTGATTTTTGTTGTTGTTGTTCTACCTATAAAGATTTTAAGAGTTATTTTCAAGAAATAGATTGAGAAATGGAACAGAGTATTGAAGGTATTCACTTCAATGAATCTTGCAGAGTAATCTCAAGAATGCAAGCATTTCTAATAAATCTGATCCTTGCTCTACAGTAATCATTAGAAACTATAAGATTAGTTAATAGTAAACTTGAAAAACAAACTAAACAAAAAATAATTAAAATATATTTTACCCCACAGGTTCATGAGTTATTTGTTTTTATAACAATATAATACCACTAGGCATAGTGGTACATAAATATAATCCTGGTACTTGGGAGACTGAGACAGGAGGATTGCAGGTTCAAGGCCAGCCTCAGCAACATAATAAGACCCTTTTTCAAAATAATAAAATAAAATAAAATCTAGGGTTTATCTCAGAGGTAGAATTCCCTTAGGCTCAGTCAACACTAACACACACACATGATCCTTAGATTCAAAAAGTGGTACTGACATGTCACCATGTGAAGGCTTGACTTAAAAGATTTACAAGTGAGTATCCCTTATATTTATTTAACCAGCATACAGTGAGCTCTAAAGAAACAGTTCAAAGGAAGATCAACACATGGGATTACATTAAAAGAGCTTCTGCACAGCAAAGGAAACTATCAAGAACCTCAACAGAGAGCCTACAGAGTGGGAGAAAATTTTTGCCAGTTACACTTCAGATAGAGGTCTAATATCTAGGATATACAAAGAACTCAAGAAAATCGCAACTAAGAAAGCAAATAACCCAATCAAAAAATGGGCAAAGGATCTAAATAGACACTTCACAAAAG
>PVLC010031738.1:0-18597 GCA_004027655.1 Graphiurus murinus | reverse complement strand
AAAAAAAAAAAAAAAAAAAAAAAAAAAAAAAAAGTATACTCACCGGGTATGGTGGTGCACGCTTGTAATCCTAGTACTAGTACTTGGGAGACTGCGACAGGAGGATTTGGATTCATGGCCAGCCTCAGCTACTGAGTGAGGCCCTCCACAACTTAGTGAGACCCTGTTTCAAAATAAAGAATAAAAAATAGGGCCAGGTGTGTAGCTCAGAGATAGAATGCTCCTGGGTTCCATCCCCAGTACTGAAAAAAAAAAAAGTAATAAGACTCACAGACTCGCATCAACCTAGTGAGAGCCTGTATCAAAAGAAAAATAAAACAGGGCTGGGGATGTAGCTCAGAGGTAGAATCCCCCTGGGTTCAATCTCCAGTACCACAAAGACTAAAATGTGGAACAAAGAGAAAAAGAGACAAAAAAATCATTAGTAGAAACTGTCAATCATTACTACACAGCTTTCCTACCTTGCCCCTCATACTCCATTAAACAAAAAATTTAAATTCTCAAGCTAATTTTCTTACCTGTCTCATAGGATGCTCAATTTCATCTTTAAGACATCATTATACCTGACACTATGACAGATCAAACCTAAGCAATGCAAAAACTAGAGAAACTTAGTATACTAACAACAAAATTCAAAACAACCCTTTGAAAACAGTACAGTTATTTTAGCAACAAAAGCATACAATAATTTGCCACTAATTGTATAAATGGTTGGACTTCTGGCTTAATAAAATGCAAACAAGCCAAACATGATGATGCATGCCTGTAATCCCAGTACTTAAGGGAATCACAGGTTCAAGGCCAGCCTCAGCAACTTAGCAAGACTCTTTCAAAATAAAAAAGGGCAGGAGGTAGAATGCCCCTGGGTTCAATACCCAATACCCTAAAAGAAAACAAAAATGTAATCTTAAATTTCAAAAATATTGCTCTTAAGCTGGGCATGGTGGCACATGCTTGTAATCCCAGTACTTGGGAGGCTGAGACAGGAGGATCTGGGTTCTCAGCCAGCCTCAGCTACTTAGTGAGGCCCTCCACAACTTAGTGAGACCCTGTTTCAAAACAAAGAATAAAAATTGGGCTGGGGATGTAGCTCAAAGATAAAATGCCTCTGGGTTCAATGCCCAGTAACACACACACACACACACACACACACACACACACACACACACACACCAAAAAAAGAAAGAAAAAGAAAAAAAAATTATTCTTGTGTAGAAATGTTTTCATTATCCAAATTCTCACTATTCAAACTCAGGGATGGAAATATTCAAACATTTGTGATAGGTTATTCTAAAGTAAAGGTATCCTTCTCCACCCAAGCCCTTTTTATTTACTATTCAAAACTGCCACAAGCTGGGCGTGGTGGTGCATGCTTGTAATCCCAGCACTTGGGAGTCTGAGACAGGAGGATCACAGGTTTGAGAACAGCTCAACTGAGGCCCTCCACAACTTAGCAAGACCCTGTTCCAAAATTAATAAAATAGGGTTGGGGGTGTAGCTCGGACTTAGAATGCCCCTGGGTTCAATCCCCAGTACAACAACAACAACAACAAAAAAAAGCAAAAAAAAAAAATGGCACAAATGTCAGGCGTGGTGGCACAACATACCTGTAATCCCAGTACTTGGGAAGCTGAGACTGGAGAATGGCAGGTTCGAGGACAGCCTCAGAAAGCAGTGAGACTCTCATCAACCTATCAAAACTGTTTCAAATTAAAGATAAGGCTAGGGGTGTAGCCCAGAGGTAGAATGTCCCTGGGTTCAAACCCCAGTATCTCACACACACGCACACACACACACACACAAAAAGAAAAGAAAAACTGGTGGCACAAAACAGATTTGAATAATGTGGCATACCACATTTTCTATATTTGAATGCTATATCTGCAATACAGAAAAGTAGGAATTTAAAAGACTTGGATAGCAAGATATATCGGTATTGTTACACAACTTGATATATCAAGTTACTAAAATTTTTAACAATTCATAGAAAGAATGTTTAAATCCTTTCTCGAATAGTTCTACTTCACTCTGATCACTCCATTGCTATACTTATTATTCCCTTCACAGATACACTTCATTTTAGCTTTCATTACAGTGTGTTTGCACATTGATCTGTAATTGTTTTTTGGGGTTTTTTGCAGTACTGGGGATTGAACCCAGAAGAATTCTACCTTGAGGCACACTCCAGCCCCATTTTTTATTCTTTATTTTGAAACAAGTTCTCACTAAATTGCAGAGGGCCTCACTAAATAGCTGAAGCTAGTCACGAACCTGTGATCCTCCAGTCTCAGCCTCCCAAGTACTCGGTTTACAATCTTGCAACACCACACCCAGTGTTGATCTATAATTGTTTGCAAACTGGGAGAATAAACAGAGGATGCATTTACAAAACACATACTGATCAGAGTCTAGTATCCAGAATACATATAGAACTCTTACAACTCAATATAAAAACCACCCAACTGAAAACTGGGCAAGAAGCTGGGCGCTGGTGGCACACGCTTGTAATCCCAGTACTTGGGAGGCTGAAACAGGAGGATCACAGGTTCAAGGACAGCCTCAGCAAGTAGTGAGACTCATCAACCTAGCGAGACCCCGTTTCCAAAATAAGAAATAAAATCGGGCTGGGGGCGTAGCTCGAAGGTAGAATGCCTCTGGGTTCAATCCCCAGTACCACAAAAAAAAAAAGAAAGAAAGAAAGAAAACTGGGCAAGAGATCCGAAGAGACATTTTTTCCAAAGAAGATATACAAATGGCCAACAAATACATGAAAACGCGCTCAACTTTATTAGCCATTAGAGAAATGCAAATCAAAACCAAAGTGAAGTATCACTTCATACCCACTAGGATAACTATATTAATGAAACAATAAAAAGTGTTGAAGAGAATGTGGAGAAATTTGAACCCTCAGATAATGCTCAAAGAATGTAAAATACTGCAACCACTTTGGAAAATAGTTTAGCAGCTCCTCAAAAAGTTAAAACATGCTAGCTGGGCATAGTTGCACAAACTTATAATCCCAGTATTTGGGAGGCTGAGACAGGAGGATTGCAGGTTCATGGCTAGCCTCAGATACTTACTTAGCAAGGTCCTCCACAACTTAGTGAAACCCTGTTTCAAAATAAAGAATAAAAAATAGGGTTGTGTAGCTAGGAGGTAGAATGCCCTTGGGTTCCATCCCTAGTACATGAAGGGGAAAAACATGAAGTTACCATATGATTCAGAAATGCCATCCTAGGTATATATGCTGTTGAGCCAGGTGTGGTAGTGCATGCCTATAATCCTAGTGAGACTGTTTCAAAATAAAAAATATCAAGAGGGCAGGGGATGTAGTTTGGAGGTGGAATGCCCTGGTTTCAATTCCCAATATCACACACACACACACACACACACACACACACACAGAGTCCACACAAAAGGTTTTATACAGATGTTTATAACATTATTCACAACAGCCCAAAAGTAAAACTCAATGTTCACTGATGAATGGATACACAAAATGTGTATGTCTATACAACGCAGTATTATATAGTCACAAAAGGAAAAAAAAAATGTTGATATATGTTATAACCTAGATAACCCTTTAAAAAAAAAAGTATGCCAAGAGAAAGAAGCCAAATATAAAAGACCACATACTAGATTCCATTTATATGAAAATATTCAGACTAGCTGGGCGGGCATGGTGACACACACTTATAATCCTAGTACTTGGGAGGCTAAGACAGAAGGATCGTAGGTTTGAGGACAGCCTCAGCAAGAAGTGAGACTCTCATCAACCTGTAAGATCCTGTTACAAAATAAAAATAAAAAATAGGGCCAGGCATGGTGGTGCACGCCTGTAATCCCAGTACTTGGGAGGCTGAGACCGGAGGCTTGGGTTTGTGGTCAGCCTCAGCTACTTAGTGAGGGTCTCCACAACTTAGTGAGACTCTGTTTCAAAATAAAGAATAAAAAATAGGGCCAGGGAAGCCGGGCGTGGTGGCGCACGCTTGTAATCCCAGCATTCGGGAGGCTGAGACCGGAGGATCCGGGTTCGCGGCCAGTCTCAGCTACCTAGTGAGGCACTCTGCAACTTAGTGAGACTCGGTTTCAAAATAAAGAATAAAAAAAATAGGGCTGGGGGTCTAGCTCAGAGGTAGAATGCCCCTGAGTTCAATCCCCAGTACCGCAAAAAAAAAAAAAAAAAAAAAAAATAGGGCCAGGGGTGTAGATCAGAGGTAGAATGCCTCTGGGTTCAATCCCCAGTAGCCCCCCCACACACACACACATTTAAAAAAAAAAATCTATTCTGCAATGGAATCTCTAAATAAAAGAAACACTGTTCTCCTGAGGTAAGGAGAGTAATGTGATACAAATTGCATTTTGTCTAACAACAATCTCTCTCTCTTAACCTGCATTAGAAAATTCTACAACTTATCTTCATGAACCTATTATCATCTATATGACCTCTACATTAATCACAGATTGCAGTTTAAATAGACAATTTATTCTTTTCCATTTTCACTCACGATATTTCTGACTGAAGGAATTCCTTTTACATATTTATCAAAATAAGCAAAACTTTACCACCTTCTTCGTGAAGCCTTCCTTTATCATCTCAAGAGACTTCTTTCACTTCTCAACATCCTAGCACTTGCTTGTACCGTCAGATGACACATTTTGTCTTGTAAAATAACTAAATATATTTTGTTTCCTCTAATAACTAAAAGCTCCTGAAAGGGGAGTTTCCTCCAATAACTTTGCCCACAATGCTCTGCAGAAAGCAGATGCTTAATAAACATATTATGAACTAAACAGTTGCGTAACTAACAGCACTAATTAAAGTAGATAAATATTAGACAGGTATTCCTAAGTGGCAAGTTCCCATGGACATAAATAATTTTCACTGCATAAGAAATTCTAGGCCATCGTATGTGGCCCCAACAAGGATAAAAACTTGGCATTACTCAAATGCTTCCTAGAATTGCTCCAACTACAAGCACATTTGAGGGAATCAGTAATTTGAATTACCTAAAAATCAAAGAGATTCATCCTGTTGTCCTTTTTCAGCCAAGGTACAGCTAAGCTAAAATCACAACCTTCTCCACCCTGGGAAGCACTTCTTGAGAATATGGTAAGCAACCAAGCAATAGGTTACATTCCATCAGGCAACAGAGAAGGCCTAGAACTTCCTGGAATCTGGATGGATCATACTAGTCCCAAAGGACCCCTTGATATCCCTCTTGATCTGAATCAATGCCTGAACTCACTGAGCATTTCTAATCCACAATGCTCAAAAAGGTTTGAGTTTTGGAGCATTTCAGATTTCAGATTAGAGATGCTCAACCAGTAAAATCTATGCAAATATTCCAAAACCTAAAAAACTCTGAAATCTGAAACACTTCTGCTCCCAAACATTTCAGATAAAGGACACTCATACTCAACCTATACTAACTCCAATTCGACTAAATTTAACCATGGAATTAGCACCTCATCCTACACCACCACCATCTATAACTTGTCCCCCATACCCCCCAAAAAAGTAGAAGGGAAAATTAGATTTTGGAAATGATTGACAATTCATTATTAATCCAACTATCATTTAGAAACCAAAGGACCCCAATGTATAAATATAATCAGCCAAGAGAATCAAATAGGTTAACTGTTTAGAACCAATCCCATTAAAATAAATTATTACGTCTGGTAGTAAACAACAGTTTCCTTTTGGACCATACAAGGATCACTGGCTTATTAAAATTAAGGATCTTAAATATAAACTTAACACCACAACTGATTTACTTAGACCTCTCTTAACAGAAGTACATAAGAGAAAAAATATAAGGCCCAACTGACTTTAGTTAGGAGACTATCAATATATATTTACTGCTCAGATTAAAATACCACAGTGCACTCTGTACTCTAAAACCACCTGAACTTCACCTGGAAAGTAGAATTTAAGGTTAAAAGTATGCTTCAAGAAAACTGACCACCAGATTAAAATACTCCTTTAAAAAATGAATCTAATTTTAATATTTAATTGAGATACCTATAGAGGAATTTTATTAGTCATAAAACGAAACAAAACATCTTTTCAAGCAGAAGTAACTAACCGCTAATGCTAACAATGTCTAGATTAAAAGGGGGGAGCCTGAGGCAGAAGTATTTAAAGCAAACAATTAGAATAAGATAAATAACTCATTAAAACCATCTAAAGCAACATTAGCTTTTTAAAAATCAACAGGATTGCATCCATCAATTTCATAATCTTTTAAAAACTAAAAATCCCTCCTGAACAGAACTAATCACTTAGGAAAGTGAAACAAACATTATAAGAAGTAAAAGTTCTTCAAAATAATTTCAGCATTTTACATTAACCCACAATTCTCAAAATGCATTAATTTGGTGTCTCTCAAAACCTCCTACATACTCTTACATAATGGTGACAAATAACACATAATTCAGAAGTGCTTAAATCAATGTAACATTTTAGTAAATGTGTGATAGGCATGAAAGAATAAAACAAGCAGAGAGGGGAGTAAATGATAGTGGATAGCCAAAAGGCTGTGTATTTCCTGGAGGGCAGAGGTGGACTCAGACTGGCAGGAGGGGAATTTGAACAAATATTCACAAGACAAATCATACCAAAAAAAGTATCTATGCCTTTATTATTTACACAAGCATGTATTTTTAAATGTACTTTTAACCTTTGGACGACCAAGGTGGTATCAGATACCTTACAGCATTGTTATCTATATTAATTCTGATGTTACAGTCTAAAACCTTAAAATTTACATTATATGTTTTCACAATGAAACACTGCAGAAATGGAAAGGCTTATATTCGCTAAGCAAAGGTTACCTTATTTTTCACTTGTTTAAAGTTTCAGTTTTGCTTTTTAATCTATTATAGAAAGCATCCCTTGTGGGATATTGTAAAGGGCAGACCCTCCTGTCAAGCCAGAAGGCTCAAACACAAAGACGGAGCTAACCAAGTGCTGTAATTCTTCCAAACTGAGCCTCTCCGCACCCCCTCCACCCTTCCCCCCAACAGATATGTCTATTAAATCAGTGTCTGTTCTCCCCCTCTCACAACAAAGAGAACTTCTCACCGCATGAAATTGCCGCTGAATGGACACCAGAAAGCAGGATTTGCATAATTCCTTCCAACGAAACCCCGTCGGGAAGGAGGGGATGAGTGGGGCCCAAGCGAACGGACAGAATCTCCCAGATTCTGTCGGGGAAAACATGATTCCCAAGAACATTACCCATGCGGAGGGGGGCCTGGAATTCTGAACCTCCCCGAGGACTGGGCGTGGGGGACAGGACGACGAGAGGGCATTTCCCCACACAGCAGCAGCAAGGCAAAGATGGGGAAATAACAATGCTGAGAACAGGAGAGTCAGACACAAGGATGGACTGGGGCGAGGGGGCGGCGGGCGGAGCGGAGACACCACACGGGCCACTTACTTTTTGGAGGGGGGTTAAATATATGAGTTAAGCCCTTATGGTCCCGCCGGCCGCCGCACAGAGGGAAACGGGACCTTGGGAGAGAAAAACAGACAAAACACACAGTGTGAGAGGTGCAGCTCGGCCGCCCGGCCCCTCCCGGGGCGTCCCCGTCCACACTCCCTCCGGCCCGCGGGATAACGCCACCCGAGGGCGGTCAGGGCCCGGGAGACCCGGGCGGAGGAGGCATTCCGCGAAGCGGCGGTTCCGGCCAGTCCCGAAGGGACCGAAGCGATCCCCGCCCGGCTTCTCCGGAGGACTGGGTCCCACCCCCTCCTCCCCGACGCGCACACACCGAACACAAATACGCACACACCGACCCGTGCGTCGAGGACTAACTCCCCGGCCGCAGCCGCCCGCGGAGGAAGTGCAGCCGCTGCCCCCCGCGGCCATGACACCCCACTTGTCTCGGTCAGGCGGACCCGGGGCCTGTGACAGCTCCGGCTCCCTCCGCCCCCATCTCCACCTCACGCCTCGCACACGCCGAGCGCCGGGAGCCCGCCCGCCGCGCGTGCCCGCGGGGACGGGAGCGCGCCGCCGCGCGCGGGCGGGGGGGCGTGCGGAGCCGGGGCCGAACGGCGGCCCGGCGCGCCCGAGCCTCGAGTCGCCGGGTCCGACGGCAACCCCGGGAGCCAGGTTCCACAAAAAGCCGGCGGCGGCGGCGGCGCCGGACTGGGACGCGAGGCGGGGGACGCGCGCCCAGAGCCCGCCCCGGGAGGCGCGCGAGGGGAGGGGCCGAGCGGGAGAGCCGGCCCGGAGGTCGCGCGCGCTCGCACTCCGGGGGGTGGGGGAGGGGGCGCCCGAGCCCAAGAGGGCGGGCGGGCCGCGCAGCGCCGCCTCTGCCCCGGCGTCCTCCCTCCCTCCCTCGTCAGGGCCGGCCGGCGGAGAGGCTACCCAAGGGCCGGCGGCGGCCGGGGGAGGCTCTCACCTACACAGTGAATGAGCTTGTGGCGCCACGAGTCCAGTTCTTGCCGAAAGCCGCGTCTCTCAACGGAGCATTGCTGCCGCCTACACACCCTCGCCATCTTCTGCCGCCCGCCCGGCCCTGCCTCCGCCGCGGCCCCGCGCACGCCCAGCCGCGTCGCCCGGGGCCGCGCACGCACCCGCGGCCTGGGCGTCGCGCCTCCCGCCGGGGGCGGCGCGGGGGCAGGGCCGGCCTCACCTCGCCGTGGCCCCGGGGCGGCCTGAGCCCGCCCCGCCAGGCCCCCTGCCCGCCCACGGGGCGGCGTCCCGCAGTCTCCGGCCGCAGCCTCTGGCCGCTCGGGACGCCGCCTTCCCCCGGCCGCAGCCGCCCAGCCGACCCTGCGCCACCCTTGCTCAGTCCCCCAAGGCCACGGCTGCCCCTTCCCACCCCGGGGCTTTTTGTTTTTAAACCGGCCCCATTTATCATTTCCAACTTGCCTATCGCCCGACACCAACTGTTGCAAGTTCCGTGCAACTGCTTCTCTGAACTTCTCGGTCGAAACTGCTTCTCCCAGGAGCCTGTTTAAGCTGCAGAAATAAGAATAAATGCCCGGATGCCGATGGAGGCTCTGAGCCCTAAGGTTTTCAAATGTTAAATGAATACTTGTTATTAAGTCATAGGTTAAAAAATTTTTTTTAATCAAGTGTTTTAAATTAAAAAAAGAAAAATCTAGCCGGGCGTGGTGGCGCACGCTTGTAATCCTAGTATTTTGGAGCCTGAGACAGGAGGATCGCATGTTCGAGAACAGCCTCAGCAAGTAGTGATACTCTCATCAACCTAGTGAGACCCGTTTCAAAAGAAAATTAAAATAGGACAGGGGGTGTAGCTCAGAAGTAGAATGTCCCTGGGTTCAATTCCCAGTTGCCACCACACACACACACAGACACCAAATTTTTTAAAATCTTAAGATGTTTCTACTAGCAAGGCTGATCATAGGTAAAATTCTCAAGGGAGTTCAGAGAATGGATTGCAAAAGAAGGCTTAAGAATACTTAGGGCAAACTGTTGGGAAATGCTCTAATTTCGGATGTCAGGAAAAAATTCAAATATTTTCGACGAGAAAGGATTTTCAAGTACCTCGTAGAATAATAAATAACCCTGCACAGGCCATGTTCCATTTAAACATAATATTGATCTTAGTTGCTTGATTTATTTGGAAGAGAGAGAAAATGGGAGAACTAAAGGAAAAAGAAAAAGGGGGGGCGAGAGATATAAGAAAGAGAGAAAGAAACAGGAAATCTCTTTACACTAATAGAATTAAGGTGTAAAGAGAAATAGAAAAAAAATCTCTTTACACCAATAGAATACCCTAGGATTCTGATCTCTTCGCCACCTTTGGGGTTTAAGATTAAGGACATTGTATTACTGCTTTTGGATTTTTAAATTTAAATTGGAAAATTTAATAACTAGTAGGTAAAGCAAAGTCGTTAAATACTTGATATTAAGGACCTCATTGATGTATTGATTTACATCTTTTCAAATGTAGTGGTTCTGGTTCTCCGAACCAGGTGCCGGTGGAATAGGGAATGGCGTCTCTATCCATAAGAGAGGGTAGGAGTGGATTGAAATGTTTGGATAGAAGGGCATCTTTGTCCCTCTCCTCCAGTCTTAAAAACAAAGATTCTTCGGCCATTTTCAAAAGTCCACAGTATTTAATTGGCTTAAAACTCCTGTTAAATGAACATACTATTAAGTCAGGTAATTTCTGTGTACTTAATACTATCCTGAGCGGTGAGCGGAGAGGACGAACATGAGATGAAAGATTGCTATGAATAACCATCCTTTACATGTGTCCTCAGCACATCTCATATCACCAACCTGAAACTTCCTTTCTTCACCGCTAGGTGGTAGGGTTGAGTCTTTTGTAGCTTTTAAGCACGTTTCTCTGGGGTTTGGAGGAAGTATGTTTTCAAAAAGTTTTAAATAATAATGTGTAACTCTAAAGAGCTTCAAAGATCAATTCTAAACTGAAATATGGAGGCTTTCATTTGAAATATGGAATTGGAATTGGAAGCCCAAACAAGCAATCTTGACCAAGGTTACATAGCTGCTAGGTAAAGAGGGCAATAAAAGCCAGGAGACAAGTTCCCAATTCCCAACTTAATGCTATTTCCACTACTCCACTTTGAATCTCAATTTCTGCTTCCTAATTAATTACTAGGAGTTGAACTCCAGGGACATTCTACCTCTCAGCTACACCCCCAGCCTTTTTTTTTTTTTTTTGCGGCACTAGGGATTGAACTCAGGGGCATTCTACCTCTGAGCTATACCCCCAGCCCTATTTTTTATTCTTTATTTTGAAACCGGGTCTCACTAAATTGCGGAGTGCCTCACTAGGTAGCTGAGGCTGGCCGCGAACCCAGATCCTCCGGTCTCAGCCTCCCGAATGCTGGGATTACAAGCATGCGCCACCACACCCGGCTTGTTTGTTTGTTTTTGAAATGGGGTCTTGCTAAGTTGCTGAGGCTGGCCTCAAACCTGTGATCCTCCTGTCTCAGCCTCCCAAGTATTAGAATTACAGGTGTGCACCACCACATCCAGTCTTGCTTCATTTATTTATTTATTTATTTATTTATTTATTTATTTATTTATTGCAGTACTGGGGATTGAACTCAGGGGCATTCTACCTTCTAGCTATACCCCCAGCCCTATTTTGTATTCTTTCTTTTGAAACCAAGTCTCACTAAGTTGCGGAGTGCCTCACTAGGTAGCTGAGGCTGGCCGCAAACCCGGATCCTCCAGTCTCAGCCTCCCGAATGCTGGGATTACAAGCGTGCGCCACCACGCCCAGCTCTTGCTTCATTTATTTTAAGTTGGAAAACAAACTGGTGGACCCATGGAGAGGACCCATGTACAGCGGCTGGCATACCATTGGCATGATAATAACTATTATTTATAGAGTGTGTACTGTATGTTTAGCATTGCAGCATTATTTCATTTCATCTGAGTAACAATGCTGTGAAGTGGGGTATTATTTAACCACATTTTCCAGTTTAGGAACTCAAGACTCAGAGAAGTTAAATACATCTATCCAAGGTTACATAGCTACCAAATGACAGGGCCAGAATTCTAAGATCTGATTCCAAGCTCCTCTAAATTGTCCTGCAAGTAAGTAGATTCAGGACTCTGTGAGCAAAGGATTCCTTTAATTCCACATGAGATGATCCATACGTGGTTGAGCAGCTGAACAAACATTCTGAGTTCCTATCATACACTGGGCAGTGTCCTAGGCACTGAAGTAAGTATCTTACCCAGGTAGTAAGTATCTTACCCAGATAGTAAGACATGATTTTGGACCTCTATTTCTTTTGGCCAGCCTGAAAGAAGGCCTCATCTGTAAATTCTTTCCCATTCTGGGGAAGGTCACACAATAAAGTGCAGCAATTAAAAGAAAGAAAGAAAAGAGGATCCAAAGATAGAGCTTGAATGGAACCCTGGCTCCATCCCTTCATGGCTGTATAGTCTTGACAAATTAATATCTCTCTGGTCATCAATTTCCCCAAGAGAAAAAGAGTATATAAACAGTTTGCAAGATGGAGTTTATGCGAAAGTGAAGTGGAGAGGACCCATGTACAGCGGCTGGCATACCATTGGCATGGAAGAGCATCAGACCCCCTGGTTAGGCCTTCCTAAGCTGGATGCTGACCCCATCCCCAGGGACCGGTGCAGCTTGGAGTCATCTGAGAGAATGAAGGAATGACAGCAGTGACCTTGGCCGTGTCCTACAGTTCTCACTATGGGCTCCAGGTGAAAGGAAGAAATGCAACACAGAGAAAGAATTTCTCAGAGGAAGAAGTAGATTCTCTCCTACCACAGACTGGATTTTTCAGTGTTAGATCAACTAGAACCTTGAATCTGATTAGTTGGAAATGTCATGTAGTAGGAGAGTGGCCATCGATAAATGGGAGAATGAAATAGACCGGAGCCTTCTAAAGAAAACACATCTTGGCAGATTTTTTTAAAATGCAGTCAACTTCCAAAGAATTTCAATAAGTAACAGACACTTCCTGAACCACTTTTCAGGGGTTGTGTCTTTTATTCCTCACAATAAATCAATTACCCCCACTTTATAACAAAGCAGGGAGGTTAAGTAATTTGCCCAAGGTCATAGGCAATCAGGATGCAGGGACAGCTCTTGAACCCCCAAACGATTTTGCCTCCAATGCTGGAAGGGGAAAGGAGACCTAGAGTGAGAAACAGAAGGGAAGCTATGCTATTTGGTGGCTTGGTCTTTGAGGAACTACTCTTATAGGGGCTCTTTTCACTTAGTAAAAATGTTTTAGAGTCTTCTCAGTCTGTCTTGTCTGTTGTTTTTTCAGTACCTAGGATTAAACCCAGGGCTTTCTACCTCTGAACTACACCCCCAGCCCTATTTTTTATTCTTTTTTTTTTTTTTTTTTTTTTAATGGTCTCACTAAGCTCCAGAGGACCTCAGTAAGTAGCCGAGGCTGGCCATAAACTTGAGATCCTCCTTGTCTCAGCTTCCCAAGTGCTGAGATTATAGGCATGCACCACCATACCTGGCTTCAATTTTTAGTATTTCAAATTTGCTTCCACTGTCTCTTTGTATTTATCTGGTTTTATTCTTCTTACCTCGTTCTTTTGAACAATCTGATAGAAAGACTCAGTGCCTCATCACCCTTAATATTTAGAATGTATAGCCACAAAATAAAGACATTCTCCTTTATAACCATCATACAGCTGGGCATGGTAGCACATGCCAGTAATCCTAGTACTTGGGAGGCTGAGACAGGTGGATCACAGGTTCCAGTGTATAAACACTCTCTGCTTCTACAAAAAAAATATATTTATGTAAATATTTTTATATAAATATTTATGTATACTTAGCATTTTAAAAATTTATTTATATTGGGGATTGAACCCAAAGACATTCTATCTCCAAGCTACACCCCCCACCCCTATTTTTTATTTGAAAATAGGGTCTCACTAAGTTGCTGAGAGCCCTGCTAAGTTGCTGAGGCTGGCCTAGAACCTATGATCCTTCTGGCTCAGCCTTCCAAGTACTGGGATTACATGCATGTGGTACCATGCCCAGCCATGATTTTTTATTTTTTATTTTTGGGGTACTAGAGATGGAACCCAGGGGCATTTTACCTCCGAGCTGCACCCCTATCCCAATTTTTTTTTTTTTTTTTTGGTGCGGTACTAAGGATGGATCCCAGGGGCATTCTACCTCTGAGCTACATCCCCAGCCCTATTTTTTTTTTTTTTTTTTTTTTTTTTGTGTGTGTGGTACTGGAGATTGAACTCAGGGGCATTCTGCATTCTACCTCCGAACTACACCCCCAGCCCTATTTTTTTATTCTATAGTGTGAAACCGGGTCTCGCTAAGTTACGGAGTGCCTCACTAGGTAGCTGAGGCTGGTCTCGAACCCAGATCCTCCGGTCTCAACCTCCCGAATGCTGGGATTACAAGCCACCACGCCCGGCTGCCAGCCCTATTTTTTATTCTTTATTTTGAAACCGGGTCTCACTAAGTTGCGGAGGGCCTCACTAGGTAGCTAAGGCTGGCCTCGAACTCGGATCTTCCAGTCTCAGCTGGAAGATCCCAAATGCTGGGATTACAAGCGTGCGCCACCATGCCCAACTCCCTATTTTTTATTCTTTATTTTGAAACAGGTTCTCACTAAGTTGCAGAGGGCCTCACTAAGTAGCTGAGGCTGGCCACGAACCTGGATCCTCCCATCTCAACCTTCCAAGCACCACAAGCGTGCGCCACCATGCCCGGCTTGATTTTTTATTTTTTTGCGGTACTGGGGATTGAACTCAGGGGCATTCTACCTCCGAGCTATACCCCCAGCCCTATTTTTTATTCTTTATTTTGAAACCGAGTCTCACTAAGTTGCAGAGTGCCTCACTAGGTAGCTGAGGCTGGCCGCGAACCCGGATCCTCCGGTCTCAGATTCCCGAATGCTGGGATTACAAGCGTGCGCCACCACGCCCAGCTCTTATTTTTATTTTTTAAAAGAAGTGTATGATTCACATCAAATGATAAAGATCTTTGTACTTTATAAAAAGTAAAGCTATGTACATTCTCTCATCTTTTTTAATATTCCACTAATATACTTAAAATAATATATGAATAAATATCAGCCTCTTTGCATGGTTGTGTTTCACCCTTGAAAACAAAAACAACAAAACAAAACAAAAAAGAATTCTGAGTCTCTTCTCCACAAGCTTTCAGAATCCTATTTTATTCTCATCTCTGTTTACCTAAACACATGATATTTTCTCCTAGTTTTCAGGAAAAACAAACAGTTTACTAGTGTCTCTACTAGATGACTATAAAGAGTAATTTTTTTTAAAGAATAACCAGAAAGGAGTTATTTATAGCTAGGAAGTAATCAAAAGCTGTTTCCATGGAAATTTTTCTATTACAATTGTTATACTTGTAAAGTTATAGAACTGTATCTGAGTTAGGCAAAATGAAGGTGTCTAAAATCAAAGGAAGTTCTCCATAAAAATTCATTTAAGTCAGGCATGGTAACACATGCCTGTAATCCCCATACTTAGGAAGTTGAGACAGGAGAATTGCAGGTTCGTGGCCAGCCTCAGCCACTTAGTGAGCCTCTCCACAACTTAGTGTGACCCTGTTTCCAAATAAAAAATAAAATAAGTCTGGGGTGTAGCTCAGAGGTAGAATGTCCCTGGGTTCGATCCCCAGCACCACACACACACAAAAAAAAAAAAAAAGGAAAAGAAAGAAAACGAAACAAAAAAGGGCTGGTAGTGTAGGTAGAATGCACCTGGTTCAAGCCCCAGTACCCCAAACAAACAAACAAACAAACAAACAAAAAAGTTTGGTAAAATCACATAAAGTGCTCAAAAATCCTCACCAAACTTCTGCAAAATATGTTTCAAATTTTCTATGTGAAGCCGGGCATGGTGGTACACCCTTGTAATCCCAGTACTTGGGAGGCTGAGACAGGAGGATCTGGGTTCGAGGCCAGCCTCAGCTACTTAATGAGGCCCTCTGCAATTTAGTGAGACCCTGTTTCAAAATAAAGAATTAAAAACAGGGCTAGGGGTGTAACCCGGAGGTAGAATGCCCTTGGGTTCAATCCCCAGTACCTCGAGATACAAGCATGCACTACCACATCCGGTTGCAGGTGTTATTCTAAAGAGTAATATTGCAGCAGGGCATGGTAGCATATACCTGTAATCCTAGTACTTGGAAGACAGACAGGTGGATTGCAGGTTCAAGGCAGCCTCAGCAAATAGTGAGACTCTCATCAGTCTAAGGAGACCCTATTTCAAAATAAAAATAAAATAGGGCTGGGAGTGTAGCTTAGAAATAGAATGCCCAGGAGCTCAATCCCCAGTACCACACACACACACACACACACACACACACACACACACACACACAAAAGACAAGCCGGGGGTAGTGGCGCACGCTTGTAATCCCAGCATTCGGGAGGCTGAGACCAGAGGATCCGGGTTCGTAGCCAGCCTCAGCTACCTAGTGAGGCACTCCTCAACTTAGTGAGACTCGGTTTCAAAAATAAAGAATACAACTGGGGGTATGGCTTAGAGGTAGAATGCCCCTGAGTTCAATCCCCAGTACTGAAAAAAAAAAAATAAAGAATACAAAATAGGGCTGGGGGTATAGCTCGGAGGTAGAATGCCCCTGAGTTCAATCCCCAGTACCACAAAAAAAAAAAAAAGACAGAGAGAGAGAGAGAGTAGTTTTGCCACTGTAGTGAAAGTGAATCTTCACTATGATCCTTGCAAGAAGATGATACAGATATTTAAGTACCTATCCAGAAAAAATCAGAATAAATAACAGAAATGAATTTGTAGAACAATGTTAGGAGATACTATTTAAGTAGTAAGGACTCCAAGCTAGTCACAAGCTGTGCACTTTATTACCTTTCTTAGTTCATTTAATGCTCAATTCAATAAGGTAGGTGCTAATTTTTAAATATTGTTTTACAGATGGAAAAAATAAAGAACACAGATATTAGATACCTTATTCAAAGTCACACAATAGGTAGGTGGAAAAATTTGAACTCAAGAGATTGCAATAATTTGGTTTCTATTTCTTTCACTATAGTACCTCACAAATCAAGGTAAATGTTAGCATGGCTCAGAATATAATTTAAAAATAACTTCAAGCTGGACGGGATAGCACACACTTGTAATCCCAGTACTTGGGAGGCTGAGACCGGAGAATCTGGGTTCCCGGCCAGCCTCAGCTACTTGGTGAGCCCCTGTGCCACTTAGTGAGACCTTGTTTCAAAATAAAGAATAAAAATAGGGCTGGGAGTGTAGCTTGGAGATAAAATGCCCCTGGGTTCAATCAATCCCTAGTATTGCAAAAAATAAAAATAAAAATAAATAACTTCAAATTTCTCTCTTTCTTAGTCTATACAAATTAAACACTTTGCTGTTGGCATTTAACAAATGCTTGCCTACCATGTCTTGAAGTGCTACATCATTTAATTGGGATTTTTATATCTTTAGAGAATAAAGCTCATGGGTTGAATAAAACCATTATTCTTAAAACATGCTAAAGCACTGGAATATATTTAATAATTTTTTAACCAATCTATACTCTTTCCCCAAAATAAATCTCTGTTAATTTTTTTTTTTTTTTTTTTTTTTTGTGGTACTGGAGATTCAAGTTGTAGAGGGCCTCCTGTCTCAGTCTACCACATACTGGGATTACAAGCCTGTGCCACCATGCCCGGCTTCATTTGTGATTTCTTAATGCAATCCCTTTTCAAAAGTTCAGGCACTGTCATTTCTTGCTAAACCTGTGACATGCTGAATGTCTGCTAGGATTATATATACGTAAGACTCTTGTCTTTTTACTTGCAATACAGAGCTATTAATTGTCTTCTTGAGCATTGTCTTATCGATCCTGTAACAGTTCTTCCCAAATCAATTGAAATGCAGAGGTAACAAATTCCAAAGTACACTCTGTAGAAGGTTTAAATTTTATCAATAAACTGGTGCAACATGGCACAAAGAACAGTTCATCTGTTCACGGAATGGATGATATTTCATACTTAGTTGAAAGAAAAAGGACACACATTCACTGTATGGGGGCAGGGAGGGGGTGGCAGGGGTTACTGGCAATTGAACCCAGGGGCATTCTACCTCTGAGCTATACTCCAGTCTTTTTATTTATTTATTTTAGTGTGTGTGTGTGTGTGTGTGTGTCTGTCTGTCTGTCTGTCTGTCTGTCTGTGTTACTGGAGATTGAACTCAGGGGCATTCTACCTCTGAGCTACATTACTAGCCCTGGTTGTTTGTTTATTTGTTTGTTTTTGTTTTTGTTTTTTGTTTTTTGAAACAGGGTCTAACTAGGTTGATGAGAGTCTCACTACTTGCTGAAGCTGTCCTCAAACCTGCCATCCTCCTGTCTCAGCCTCTCAAGTCCTGGGATTACAGGTATATGCCACTATGCCTGGCTTTACTTTTTGTTTTGAAACAGGGTCTCGCTAGTTTGCTAGGAACCTCACTAAATTGTTGAGGCTCAACCCTGTGATCCCCTTGTCTCAGCCTCTCAAGAACTGGTATTACAGGCATGTGCCACCACGCTGAACTCACATTCCTTTAAAAAAAAAAAGAAAAGAAAATATAGTCTCTACAATCTGATTTAGAGTTGATGCCCTAGCCAGGCGTGGTGGCGAACGCTTGTAATACCAGCATTTGGGAGGCTGAGACCGGAGGATCCGGGTTTAGGGCCTGCCTCAGCTACCTAGTGAGGCACTCCGCAACTTAATGAGACTCAGTTTCAAAATAAAGAATAAAAAATAGGACTGGGAGTATAGCTCGGAGGTAGAACACCCCTGAGTTCAATCCCCAGTACCAAAAAAAAAAAAAAAAAAAAAAAAAATAGAATTGATGCCCTTAGCATAAAAAATTCTTCTCCTTTGAAGCCAGGTGTGGTGGTGCACGCTTGTAATCCCAGTACTTGGGAAACTGAGACCAGAGGATCTTGGTTCACGGCCAGCCTCAGCTACTTAGTGAGGCTCTCTGCAACTTCATGAGACCCTATTTCAAAATAAAAAATAGATAATAGAGCCGGGCGTGGTGGTGCACGCTTGTAATCCCAGCATTCGGGAGGCTGAGACCAGAGGATCTGGGTTCGCGGCCAGCCTCAGCTACCTAGTGAGGC
>PVLC010031737.1:0-18615 GCA_004027655.1 Graphiurus murinus | reverse complement strand
ATTTATTTTTTATTTTGAAACAGTGTCTCACTAAGTTGCTCAGGGCCTCACTAAGTTACTAAGGTTGGCCTTGAACCTGTGATCCTCCTGTCTCAGCGTCACAAGTGGTAGGATTACAGGCATGCACCACTATGGCTTGTTTTAAGTACATTTATCATGGATCCTGCTACTGACTAGAGTATGTAGGCAGGACATGAAGAAACACAGACTAAAACTTTTTAAAAATATCCTATTTAATTATTCTGTAAGTCAGTCTCCCAAGAGAGGAACCATTATTTCAAAAATACAAATCAAATTTTCTAGAAGTCTCTTCTAAGGATTTGGAATAACAGCCTAGAATTCCATATTAGAAAGATTTCTCATATATGAAGGACGATATTTCAAAGTTCATAATTTATCTTTCCATTCCATTAATGTTTAAAAATGTGAGCAAAGTAGTAGGTATTAGAATCCCAGCAAAACAAAAGTATTGTTTTATAAAAGGAATCCTTACATAGGCTCTAATCTATCTACAATATAACTTTCTTCTTTCAAATATTATTTTTATGTCACTTATCAGGAAGATAGCTTATATTACAAATTTAATGGAATTTTTTCCCCTTCCAACTGGAAGTTCTCACTTTCTGTTTGGGGAAAATTATCTTTTTGCCACCAAATCTGGGTGTTTGGTAGATGTGTGTTAATACAAATATTAATCACAAACTATAATATAATCTTTTTGCCACCAAATCTGGGTGTTTGGTAGATGTGTGTTAATATAAATATTAATCACAAACTATAATGTAGGATGAAACTCAGAAACAATGAGGAGAAACTGGCTATACTGTGCCTGCGTAAGTTTTGTGTAATCCATATTCTGGTTCTCCTTCATTTGAGTGGGTAATGGAGGACTGATGTAATTGGATTCAATTCAGCAGTGTTGAGTTGGATCTTAGGTCGTAGGTCATTAGCTGACTATTAGTTATTGGTATTATAAATGATCTCTATTGTATCAATGGGTATACTTAGTTTCTCTGGAGGCCTGGATTTTTTTTAATTTGAATTTAAGAATCTGCCTAATACCCTTAGAAAATAAAGATTAATAAAACTCTGCCCTACATAAGATAAATCAAGCATGGATAATTATATTCATTTTAATAATTTGCCTTTATAATAGCCTTCCATAAAAGAAATCAAATGTACTTAGGTTTGATTATTAATAGGTATCTCTAACTACTCCGTGGCACATAACAAAAGGTAATTTACTTAAAACATCAAAACTTTAATGTGAAACAATTCCAGAATATCAAAGCAAATAATACGGCAAATTAGCAATGTCCTTGGAATATTTCTTGCCACCTACATTTTGGTTAAGACATTTTCTATGCTTTTCATTTTAACCTCTCTCTCTTTCTCTCTCTCTCTCTGTCTCTCTCTCTCTCTCTCTCTTGTTCTCTCCCCTCTTCTGTCTTTGATTTTCGTGATACTGGGGATTAAATCCAGAGTGCATTCCATCTCTGAGCTACACCCCTTCCTCCATTTTCACTTATTTTTAAATTTTGAAACAGGCTCTCACTGAGCTGCTGAAGCCCTTGCTAAGTTGCTGAGGCTGATCTCAAACCTGTGATCTTGTCTCAACCTCCCGAGTACTGGGATTCCAGGTGTGTGCCACCATGCCTGGTTTCCTTTTAGCATTTCTTCACTAATGCTAAAATTTGTTTCAACTATAAAATTAACCATGGATTTAATAGTACTTATTCTTGGAAAAAATAAGAAATTTTATATTAAATATCTACTTTCTAGTATACTAATCATGATGGTAAATATCTATCCCTATTATTATATAAGCTATTTTATTCTGTATATAAAGTTTACATTTAATCACATTTCATATTCATTATATTAGTCCTTGTTGAATCACTTGTCATTATATACAACTCTAAAATAATACACTTTTTTTTTCCCTTAACTCGTTCTCCCTCTTCATGTTTTTAGCATTTTTAGAACTAACAGTAGGGCTGGGGGTGTAGCTAAGTGGTAGAGCACATGCCTAGCATGAATGAGGCCTTGATTTGATTCCAAACACTGTAAAAAAAAGAATAATAGCATAATTTCAGCATATATAAAAAACATTAAGTTATACAGTCTGCATATCTATTTGATAATCTGTATTATACTCTTAGGGTATTTTTTTTTCTCTCAATTGATAATCTATTTTTAGAAGTTAAACAAGGTCTCTTAAACTCATCCAGAAGAAATTGACAGATGTTTAGATCCTTTAAGCTTTCAAAATTCAAGAACAGATTATATTAACTTCTCCTAGCTTTGAACAATCTATGATCTATTCCAAGAGTTTTGGCAATTTCTAATGTCTTTAGTTGCAGGTAACTTGCTGTATACATGCTGTGTATCAAATGTAGACATTTGATTCTACATTCTATAATAATTTAATTTGAACAAAATCGAATTTTAACCTTTAGTGAAAATTCAACTGCAAGAAGAGCCACCCTTGCCAAAAATCTAATTAAGGTGACAAGAGAAGGAAAGTCACCTCTACACACAGCTGATCTCACATATGTGCAGTCAAAGATCACTGCTTCACAATTACTCCCTGCCTGGTACTGATATAAACATGCGACCAACACCACTGATACTAAAATAAAATAAAGACTCCTTGTAGCTTACACTTGTGTTTCTGCTTTCTGAAATTCCCTTAACACCCCTGTATTTCTTTTTCAAACTCCTATGAATTTTTCAAGGCATTTGCACCCTCTGGCAGAGGAATTTCTCTCTCCTGTAACCTCTTCTAGTGCATTTTATTTTGTGATTATTTGTGCATCTGTCTTATTTATTCTACTAGACTATAATTACTGAAGCATGCATGGCCGACTGTGCTTCTCCATCCACGCATTGCCTGTTTGTGCCAACACATTC
This sequence comes from Graphiurus murinus, assembly GCA_004027655.1. NCBI lineage: Eukaryota > Metazoa > Chordata > Mammalia > Rodentia > Gliridae > Graphiurus > Graphiurus murinus. Next base: position 15,702 of record PVLC010031737.1, on the reverse strand, counting down.
TTGTGTAGCTCTGAGACTTTCATCAAAATTCATATGGTGCAGAGATATAGGTACTACTACTGGCTATGCTTTATTGAATTAGCCATATTATAGAGTTATCAAAGATAGGAATTAGTGAGTATTCTTATAATCAACCACTGTATTTATTTATTTTTTTTTTCTGAGAGGAATGGAGAAAACATTCACTAATAACTCTGGGCTCCCAGAAACTCGAGGAAGCACGGGGCATAAAGCCTGGTAGAGAAAGCTTAAGTGATTACTCAGACCATGGCCTCCCTTCTAGGTGAGAAAAAGAAATAAACACTCAAAGAAAGTTGCTCATGGTCACGTGCAAGTTAATGTTGAAGTCACCAGGGAGTAGAAACCCTTTCGCTTTCCAGTATCCCCTGCAGGGCACTGCAGTCATCCACTACTCTGGATCCTCCAGCTGCCTCTTTCTCTGACTGCTCTTCCAGCATCCTCTCACTCCTTCCCAGGTCTGAGTCAGAAGATCTCCAGTTGGCTGCCTCTGCATCAGCCTCACTGCAGTCTGCTCTACCTCAAGGTCTGCAATCTTGCAGACCCGAGAAAGTATGAACTTGATGAGAAAGTGGTTTCTTGGAAAAATGCAGAGATTAAGCACACATAGATTGATACCCCTGTATCCTTCCAGCAAGCAGAAACTTGTAGGTAAGGGCTGGCAGTTCTTCCCTAAATGTGCAGATGGCTCTAGCAGATAGCCCTGAAATTTGGGAGGGGGACAGACATTTTTGTTCCCTTCTCACAGCAGTTTGCTGGCTCTTTGTTTACTTTCTCCCCTTTTCTCTCTCTACTGCTCTGTTTATTTGATATTGACTGTTCACCCACTATGCATGAAAGGAAGGACATTTTTGTTCAATTGGCTTAGAAATCTAAATTCATTTTTCTTTTTAAATTTTTGGTATAATATGATTATACATCATAGTGAGATTCAAATGTTACATTCATATATGCATTTCTTAGTGTGGTTCTTTTTTAACCCTGTCCCACTGCCTCCTTCCTCCTCCCTATGCATGCTGGTAAGGTCCTTTGTGATGGAGATCCTACTAGAGAGTCAGTAGAGCATGTGCTCTGGCCCCAAAGTGTCCAGGTTCAAATCTAGGCTGATCCTCCTATTAGCTGTGCAAATAATAATACTTTCTCCTTGGCTATTGTGAAGACTGAACAAATATGTAAAAGCTTTTAATAGGTTCTGTTAAGAGTTAGCTATTCTAATTGGCCTGTTATTGCAAATTCTCCTACAAATTTAGACAATTCTTCTGGGAAAAGATATAGACTTTTACTGAGTAGATTACTGAGATTAAAACATTGAATACCAAAATAATTATTACTTTCTGTGACTTTATCTAGAAGAGAAGAAAAGCCTTTTATTGTCCTTAGGTATAAATGGGAACATGAGGCAGAAGTTAAGGTAAGTCATAGAAATCTATTTTTAAATCAGTGTTGTTATCTGAGTGTGAATTGTAAAAAGATGAGAGCTACTACCCATGGGATTACTATAGAGTATAGGTAGATCTTACTGGAGATGAAGTAGGAGATTCAGGGACAGGATAGAAGATATCCTTGCTAAACCAAACAAGACTAAGGAAGACATGGGCCAGGTGACCCAGGTAGAGGGGACTCCATTTATTCAGGCCAAGAAGTTAAGGACGAGATTGGCAACCTCCAAATGGCCATATTCATCAAGGCAAGAGTAGTGGCTGGAAGAGGTCTGGTGAGGAACTAAGGCTGGGTAGCTAAGAAGAAACCAAATTGTAAAGGAACTTGTATTGCCATGTTTAAGGGGCTGGGAAATAATGATACATTGTGGGCAAGTCTTTAGAGGTTTAGGCAGAATATTTATAAAGTTACTAACTTTAAATATTTAGGGTTTTTTTTTATCATTTCTTCTTAATGGACAACTTATGTGTTCTCTCTCTCTCTCTCTCTCTCTCTCTCTCTCTCTCTCTCTCTCTCTGTCTCTCTACCCCTATATATAATTTATATTTGATAGAGAATTGTATGTAAGATGCTAAAATGGGAGAAAGGAAGATCATCTACAGGTAGTAAAGAGCTATTTCCATGGGTTATTTTGTTTTATTAATGAAAAGAACATTACCCTGTTCTCTGAAATTTCCACCTTGGCTCAACTTGTGATTTCTGCAGAAAGGTGATCATCTTTTGACTTTTTGAACCTCCAAGGGAACCATTGTTAAACGAAACTAAAAGAACGAGAGCTCAAGTCTTCGCTAAAAGAGTGCATTGGTAGACAAAGAGGGAGAGCCCCACCTGCGTTCCCCAGAGAAACCTTGTCTTCCAGCTTTGGCTTGCTTTGCAATCTCTTTCAACCTTTCTCCCCAGCATCCCCATGTATATGGAGCATCTGTAAAACATTTGGGTACTGAGAAATTCAAACATATTGAGTCAAGTGATTGCCAAGCAGCTTGCTTTTCACTCTCATAGTCTATCAGAAGACTTTGTGATCATTCTGTGATGGTGAAGATAAACAGAAGGATTCAGGACCCAAACTGAAGCTTTCCCTTAGTCCCTAAGCCATTTCCTAATCCATTTTTGAAACATGCAGCTAAAGAGATGGAAATGGATTCCTTTAAAAGGGACAGAATGATTTGTGGCAAATATATAGGAAGGTGGGGACGGATACTCAGAACATCTCTGTTCAGTTCATATTTCATGCTATTTTCAAAGAAATGGAAAAACCCCTTTCAAAGGAGAGTGAATTGTACAAACATGATTAATACTTACATGATTTTATAATCAAACCTCAGTGTCTCAGAGTGGATGGAAATTGATGGGCTAGAAAAGGAGGGGGCAGGAGCCTCCTGCTTGTTGTAAAGATCTTGATCTCCCCTTCTTATCTCCAAGTCACCCCTGACAATAGCAAGGAACTGTCATTGTCTCCAAGCAAAGATCCATGAAAATCAATTGTTATATTTAATTCTTCTTAAAATGTGAAGAATATCATTGATTTTATCTTAATGTTCATTTTAAATTTTTTATTATGAAGATTCTCTCATGTGTGTTTATCCATGCATTCATCAGTTTGTAAGAGTTTTCAGTTTACCCAAGTTCTTACAACCCTAATTTATTCATAAAGTCCAACATTACTCAACTTTAGCTACAATCCCAATTGTTATGAGATGTCTTCCCTATTCTCTAGTATTTTATAAACACTCTGAAGGGCTTTTGTGGATGTTCCAATTAACTAGAACATACCTTAATTATGTTAGAACTGAAGAGTCTATTTAATCATCTTTCCCCTCTCTTTTATGCCCACACATGATGCTACATGGGACATCAACTTAACCCATGTATTAACATTGACATACAACTGCATTTCCTGAACTGGCGAGAAAGGATCTAGAACCCTGCCTTGTTATCCTTGGCATCCTCATCCCTTTTCCTTAAGAACGGCTGTCTCAATCAGTATTCTCAAACCTGTAATCCCAAATGACAGACCACAAAATTTAGAGGAAGGAAGATTTATTTGCTCGCAGTTTTTGGAGATTTGTGGGTTTAGTTCATGTGAGGCTCAGTTTGTGGAGCTCAAAGCATGGCAGTGGGAAGTGCAGAGAGATCACAAAGCTATGCTGAGCAGGGGGAGGAGGGAACACATAATCCCAAGGCCACTCCCCCAGGGACACCTCCTTAGCAACCAAGCCCCAACATTGCTACCTTGTTTCTATGAGGGCTAGGGGGACATTCTAAATTCAAACCATGAGTCCAGTCTAAGACAATTTTGTGGAAATTCAGGACTAATCTGTTGCAACCTGTTCACTTTGTTAATGAGAAATCTGAGACCCAAGAAGTGGGAGTGGGTTCATATAATAGCACAGAGATTCTGAGCACCAAAACTGAAAATTGACCCGGGCTTCTCAGACCAAATCTTGGTTCTTTCAAGTATAAAGTATTGGGGGTAAAAACCCTTGTGTTTCATTTATTTTCAGTCCTCACCCTGGTTCAAACCAAGCTGTGTGTCTAACATAGGAGAATTATTTACTAATTGGTTAGTAAATAGTAAATTCAGTATGTGGGAGCAGAGTTAAGTGAACCATTAATGTTGTAGATTTAGGATTTAAGTAAGCAACAAGGCTTAGAGTGATGAAATGGGGAGATTGAGCCGAAAATGAGGAGATGGGTTGATTGTAAAAGTTGTCTACCATTATGATAAATTTCATTCCAAAGAACATCAGTCCTGAGATATTGCATTGCTCTTGCTCATTCTGAGCTATTTCTTTGTAATATGGCTTGATTACACCATCTGAAGTAATAGGAATATGAGAATGCCAATAATGTCAGACATTTCAAAAATAAATACGAAATATTTTTAGGTCAAGTATACATGCCTTTTGGATTGCCTACTATTTTTGGATTATCCTCACATTTTTTCTCCTTATTAACACTAATGATCAAGGACTAATGGTGGAATTAGATGAAGGAAGAATATCACATGTGGCATAATAAATTCTTTCCATCTTTTGTAATGAAGACCACACTCCACACTTGAATGTTAACCCACTGAAAAATTGGAACAATAGATAACCACAGTTACATTTTGTCAAAATAGGGATGTAAATACTCATGTTTTGGATATCTATATCTAAGTGCTTTTAAAAAGAAGTCACACATAACTGTAAAAAAAATCCCTCAATTTTAAAACATAGTAATGTAAGTTACTTTTGCTCCAATCATTTTTATCTAACCTTTTTAGGTGTCATAATTGCAAATATTTTGTAATCACATGGTACCATTTGGAAGTCTATTTGGATTATTACTACTTAGGACATGTGTTTCAGATTTTCAAGGAGACTTCTGATTTCCAGGACTGTTCTGATTGCCAATATCCTGTCCTGTTATTAAACCATGTGGTCCACAAATTTTCAAAATTTTTGGTAAGAAAAATTCACTAAGTTATTTTGATAACAGATCATCATTCCCATTCTGCAGTCTTGGAAGTCTACTCGAGCCAGAGTTTATTTCAAAGCTCTGAAGTTTCCCCTGGTGCAAGGAGAGAGACCACCTGAACATTTCAATCCATTACAGGGGAAATACAAGGAATCTCTTTCAAACCATAACAACTTCAGAGACTCAGAATTCCACTGGGTTAGATAAGCAGATGAAGACTCACTTTCAAACCAAGTTTGCCCTTGTCCAAGGGTAAGTTGTCAGGCTTTAGTCTTTCACTGACCCAAATCCCCAGGATGGTGTTAGAAGCTGTTTGGGTTCCCCAGGGGAGGCTTATTTAGTGCTCCCTTCCCTCTGCTCTCTAACTTAAATTGCATAAAAAGGCTACAGGTTCCAAACCCTATGGTATGATGAATGTAGTGCAGATGGAAAGCATAAGAGAGGTCAGAGTTGGTTGCCACTGCGTTGTTTGTCCTATTTTCTTGTAAGGGAAAAAGATGACTCAGAAAGTATAAAAAAAAAAAGAAATTGTTCATGCAGAACCAACCTTAAAACTTCTTTAGTAAATAACAGAATGTGTCAGTGTAAGAGTCTCATATAGCAGTTCACATGTCCTTAAATACTGTTCAGTCACACACATGTCATAAGTAAGCAATATCAGTAGATGAGAAGAAATGATGGCATCTATTTTTCTTAGTGTGTGTGTGTGTGTGTGTGTGTGTGTGTGTGTGTGTGTGTGACTGTCTTGAGTTCATTTAAAAGCTGATCTGTATAATTTTAGTGTGCACAAATAAACTAAAATGTATCTTTATTTTTATGTATTTATCATTTATTTTTAAGCCCTACCTGACAACACAATGAGAGGGTGGTCAATAATATCAATGTTCAAATGAGTATTATGATTTGGAGAATTTTTGGTTATTTTAAGCTTTGCTTTGGACTCTATCTCTAAGATGTAGTGACAATGTCATTGGATGGTAATCCTGATGCGTGAGTAATTACTTCCTCCACGAGTTAAGATATCCTCAAAGGTGCCCACTGCTACTTCATGATCAAAAAGCTTTAGAATCCCATAAGCAGGATTTATCTTGGGCTTTGGTTATGCAGCTGGTGGCACAGCTGGGAAACTGGACGAAAGAACAGTCAGTCAATTCATTTGGCCATTTCCATGATTATCAGTAATTACTCCAGCTGTACTGATGTACAGTGATCAATATTCATTCTAAAAATGGCCAAAAAATGGACTTGGGTGCCCCCTTTGTCTTTTCATCTCACACATGTTGACCTGACACACCGAATAATTCATTCAACAGGCAGCACCTAGCTTCCATTCTCCCACTGTAGAATACCACAGTATCAAATGACTCCTCAAAACAAAGCAAAGCAAAACTATCTAGCAACTGGATGCATTAATTAGTGCAGAGAATAGTTTAGGAGACGGACGGTTGTGTGGATGTATGGATGGATAGAGAGGATGGCAAAATGCCAGTGGTCTGACACCTGCAGTATTCAAATGCTCAAAGTTGCATCACTGCACCATCATTTTGAGTCCTTGAACTTACTAGCAAAAAGAAAGTTGTCATTCTAAGAGGATCAAGGGGTTGTCCACGGAATCCCAAATACTGCAGGACAATAAGAGGTGACAGTTTCCTCTTATCCTTGGGCTTTAGACTTGGGGCTCATGAAAGGTAGCTGTTCCCTTTCTATGTTCTCTTTGTCCGGGCTGAGCAAGTTCCTCAGAGATGGCTTTCAAACTTCTGTGTGAGACGTCAGACTCCGAAATGTGGGTGCCTGCTGAGACCATTGCCAGACCACTGAGATTTCAGATTTTCTCTGGGGAAGGGTAGCCACCAAGGGAAGAAGTGGTCCTCCTTGGACTCCTGGCAATGGACCTTGAAAACTTAGCACACTGTCACCCTCCCTTGGAGAAGCCTAGTGGATTCTTCCTCACACAACTTCTTATCTCACTCGTATTTAAGGGCTCTTGGGTCTGGTGAATAGAAAATTAAATTTCCTACTGAATATTTTTAAAAACTAGGTTAATGTAAGAATGAGTGGGTAACATCAGGCATAAATGTAATCAGGGGTGCTTCTATCTATTAGAAGAAATATAATTCAAAATTCCTTTTTGAAGTAAAACACAAATTTCAGCTAAATGTCATAAGTGTATTGTACAGAACTAAAAAAAAAAAAGAAACAGAAAAAGAAAAATGCTTAGCCATGCTGTGCAAGCCTGCTTTTTCTGAATTGTCTTCATCTGCCAACATTCAGCTGCAGATACAGTGTTTTCTCCTAACTGAGCTAGGTTTGAGTTTTAACTTTCTGTGTGGGGGGGGAGAGGTGAGGAGAGAGCACACACACATGTGTGGTAATAGGGATTGAACCCAGGAAAATTCTATGCTGAGCTATACCAGTAGTCTGAATTTATTTATTTATTTATTTATTTATTTATTTATTTATTTATTTATTTATTTATTTATTTATGTATGTATGTATGTACTGGAAAAAAAAGAAAAGCTCTTAAGATATAGCCCGTTACCACACACTCCCTGTCTTCTTTCCGAATGGTACATACTTTCTGCCATAGAATACCAGGATTCTCCCCAAACTGCTATGCAATTCCAGTTAACAAGGATGCAACTGATTCTAAAATAAAGACATAATATTAATCCTCATTATTACATAAAACTTCCTGACAACTTGCTGTCACACACATTATCTCATCTTTATTCTCACAACACCCTAGAATCTGCTAATTAGCTAACTCTCCGTGGTTCTCACCCTCCGGGAATTTTCAGGCTCTGGATGACAGGACTGGCCCTGGTTCCACCTGACCCATTTTTCTTAGGTTGATATTTGCAAACATGCTGGCTGTTGGCTCTAGTTGTAGAGCCAAAGAATCTTAGCAGAGCCTAAGCCAGAGCCAGAGTGCAAGAGGGCCCTGGAGCTTGGGAGGGACCCTGCATTCTTGGGAGGTTTAGGATAAAAGTAAATTCTTCTCCCCTCACTTCACTTTTTTTGTTCTAAGTGAAGGAGTCTATTCTGGGATCTCAAACTCCCTTCTAGCACAGTGATTCTTTGTAACTTACAGCAGAGTATCATTTAAGTTCTAGGTACTGTATTTTCAAAGTATGCTGTCTGTTGCCTTTCACTGTTTGCATTTTTATTAATGATGCCCATTGGCCAAGTCCTTGGTCTGTCCTTGTCTATGGCTTGCTTCATGTCACACTATCTGGGACAATAAAGAAAAAAACAAGAGGATCTGGGGTGAGTGTGTCAAAAAGGTCTTTTGCTAGGAAGATCTTTTTAACAGTAATTGAGGAAGTGGTGTTGGTGCTTAATTCTGTGTGATATATTAAAGATTAAAGATTTCATACAGTATATGTCCAGTAATTCTTTAAGTAACTTTGACATGTTCAGCAATATTCCCATTTTATTTGTGGGAAAAAATGAGAATCTAGGTTACTTGGCAAAGTTATACTATGAATGAGTAATAATGGATCAGAGGGTTCAAATTTGTATATGACTGATACGAAAATCTGTGTTCTTCATGATTACTTAAGACTGCCTACTAAGAAACTAAATGGCATACAAAAGTGCTCCCCAAAATATATCTACATAAAAGTAAAGTAACTCTTCTCTGAGAAATGGATTGCATATATGCATGCAAGTGACAATATTCCTTTTGAGCGATTATGGTCAGCGCTGGTTTCAAAGTGTCTGAACAATGTTTCAGGGACATAGTCATTACCTCCAGCTGCCAAAGAATCATTCTGGAGCGACTTCTAATTAAAGACTTCTGTAGAGAGCCTTCAATGTCACATTTGCTCCCTGTGTTGTTTTTAAATACCCTCTACCTCTATGCAGTAGGACAGAAATGCAGAAGCAAGACATATTGTGTAGGACATTTTGAAAACATCCACATTCCCATGTTATAGCCAGTGGGATGCTACAGAGCGGCAGAGGGAATGTGTGGCGTGCCACTTTGAGAAAGCTGCCTGCAGATGGCAATAGATTTTACACACAATCGGTGACTTCACTAAAATGGAAGCATCTTTCAAATGAAGGCTACTTATTTAGTAGAAAAGGGTGATTTTTGTTAAAATGGTACTTCTGCACAAGCGCCATCACCACGTAAGTTGTATCACTAGAACAGAGCAATCAAATTGCCATTAAAAATGTATGCACTGCTCCATAATTCCCCTAGAATATATCTCCTACCCTGAGCAGTTATGAGCCATCCAGTGACCAGAATATATATATCTATCTTCCTGTCTTGTGACACACCTACCATTTCTTTTCTTTGAGAAGAAAGGCTAGTTTCATTTGGAAGTTATTACCCCTTAGATGGCCAAATCCTGCTCCAAGATGCCTAATATTTACTTTGCCTTTGAAGCATGATAGTTAAAGTTATTTCTCCATCTGCATGATTTTTTTTAAAACATTTTAAACCTTGTCTAGTTATGACAGAGACTGGGATTCCACAATGTAAATGTGCCTCATTAATCAACTCTATTATTTAGGGGAGTAATGAACATTTTGCTATTTGACATCTGGCAGTGATTTACAATAACAGGAATTCCTAGTTTACAAAAGTGCACATGTATGATTTGATTTCTTTTGGTGTATTTTTTTTAAAAAGTCCCCTGCTGTTTTTCTTGGCAAAAAAAAAAAAAAAAAAAGAATGAGAGCAAGGGAGTTATCAGGATGGGGTTAGATCTTAAACTGCATGTAGATTTATAAGTAACTAACAGGCTTAAAGCAAAATGTTGCGTCTGCTATGTAATATGTAAAATCTGGTGTTTATGTAGTTCTGGGGCTGACTTGATACCAGTAACTAATGAGTGATATCTAAACATAAAATAATTTCTACATAAACTGTGGGTCTGTAAAAATGTAAGCACTATATTTTTGTGTAGTCTGAAAGAAGGCATTCTTTGAAATAGATTATTAATGTAGGGCATGATTCCACCTACTGTAATTTTGTGAGTTTTTCTGTTTTTTCTTTCTTTCTTTTTTTTTCATTCTTGGAAGACTGATTAGGCACTTGGGTCTTTACCAAAAAGTCAACATGTACTTATAAAAATCTTGATATGCGATACAGTGACTAAAATGAAGTTTATGATTTCCTTCAAGTTGACTTTGCTACTGTGCAAGAAAAGCTCTAAACGAATGCATAATCATTAGGAATGTGTAGTCTCCAACTAAGCTATTAGTGTACAGGCGGACTTCTTGGTAGTATTACCTTACAAACAACATTGATGCTATGTTAATGATTAAATACATAGGAAAAGAAATCACTCAGCTGGAGGCGGAAAGAAAAATGAGATTAGAAAAGATTTTCAAATCATGAGAATTAACTATTAATGGGTGGTTGTTTAGATTTAAGAAATGCAATACTGTCTTCTAGAGCGGGCTATGAAATTAGGTATTTATCCCTTTTAACTAATTCCACATGTAAGGAATGAACATGTCAAGGTACAGCTATGGTGCTTTTTGGGAGAACTCTTTTGCATGTTCAAATCTCTGCATGATCTTTTTGTTAGAGTCACTTTTAGCTGTTGGGAATGGCCTTGACATCTAGAAAAAGGCCAACTGAAACCAGGGTGCAAAAGTAGGAATGGAGCCCTTGGGTGGTGCAGGTCAAAAGAGATTTCACCCCATACATGACCCAGAATTGAGGCTAAAGGTTATGCCCAATGGCGCCTCTCTAATTCCTATCTGCCTCCTATTAAAAGAAGTCAGAGCTGTCAGGACACTTCCTGGAGGTTAGAGCTCTGCTAGGTCTGTTGTGATTCCTTCCCTTGCAAGAGACAGAAATCCATCTGAAAATGACTTAAATAATACATTGTCTCACCAGATAGAAATCCCCAGGGTCTAGCTGGCCTCAAGGGCACAGGGAATTGGATTTCACGCCTTTGAATCATGAGTCAGTTTCTTGCCACCAATTTTTTCTGCCTTTCCCTGCACTGGCTTCATCCTCAAGCCCCATGGTGGTCCTCAATAGCTCCAGATCCAATGGCCAATACACATGTTCGACCCAAGCTGGGACTCCTGTCCCACATGCATGTGCTTGCAAAAGCCCAAGTGTCACAAACACAAGAAGCCTAATGTCACTACTTAGCTTCAGCACAATGGAACCTTTTCAGGCCCCAGGGAGATACTATATCAGCTCAACACAATCAGCAGCGGCTTCCAGTGGCTGTCAGGGATGTGGCTTGTCAGGCTGGGGACACAGGAGGGGGCACTGCTTTGTAATCCAGGAACTATTTGGACAGCAGAAGCACTTAGGTAAGAGAAGAAAAATTCATCAACCTGTCAAGGCCTCCCAGCAGGAATGCAATAGCTTCTCCCATCATGAGATCTTCCTCTCCAGTGGGGCTGGGTGCTCATTCTCTTTCTTCTCCTTTTATTCCACTCCATAGTTCTGGAAAAGCACATGAGCTAACATAGTACATCCAATGGTTGTACACAGAGGCTGAGAAATATCTTGTGATATTAAATAATTCTATTATTTTTAAATGTGTACATACTTAGGTCCACATGTAAAATAAATGGAGCACAATATGAATTATTTACATTGGCAATGGGATGGACAATTGAATCCTAGAATGGCCAATAATTTCATTTTTTCAGAATATTTAATAAGATTTAATTGTTTCATGAACTTGAGTAAAAGAACTTCAATTAAATACTTTCACTTAAAAATTATTTATAGCTGGGTGTGGTGGTGCATGCTTATAATCCAGCATTGGGAGGCTGAGCCAGGAGGATGGAGGATTGCAGATTCACAGATAGCCTCAGCTACTTAGTGAGGCCTTCTGCAACTTAGTGAGCCTTGCTTCAAAATAAAGAAAAAAAAGTAGGGCTGGGGATGTAGCCTGGAGGTAGAATGCCCCTGGGTTCAATCCCTAGCTACACACACACACACACACACACACACACACACACACACACACAAATATATATATATATATATGATAATTATAAATTTTTGTCACCCTTTAGCTTTGATATATATTTTGAATATTAAAATAATTTGAAAACCATAATAGAAGTTTTAATTTTAAATGCTATAATTTAATTTACATGTTTATTAAAATATACTCAGATATTATATACTTCTATAATAGTTACATTTTATCCTCAGGTATTGTTTTTATTTGTACTGGACATTGAACTCTGAGGCTTTCTACCTCAGAGTTACACATCCAGCCCTTTTTAGTTTTTATTTTGAAACATGATCTTGATAAGTTGCTGAGGGTGTCACTAAATTGCTGAGGCTGGTCTTAAACTTGCAATCCTCCTGTCTCAGCCTCCCAGGTACTGGGATTGCAGGTATGTGCCACCACACACCTTATCCTCATCCTTTTAGATCACTGAGAATAAGTTGAAACAAGGTTTATGTAATTTCCATGTTTTTGGTACTGGGGATTGAGCCCAAGGGCGTCCTACCTCTGAGAACACCCTCATATCTATTTAATTTTTATTTCAAAATAGAGTGTCACTAAGTTACTATACACTGGCCTTGAAGGATTTTCATACCTTTCTAGTCATATAAGTACAGTAGTGTTAAGCCCATTTTAAAGTGTACTAGTCAAGACAGGCAGGCAGCTATACCAGATTTTTTTTAACCATTTTTTGTTGTGCTATACCTTTGAAGTGTGTCTAATGCATGTTTGTATTTGTGTCCTTGGTCCAGCTCTGCAGACATTGAGGGAGGTTTTGTTCTCACTGTTTTACCCTGAGGTCCAGCAGAAGAGACGACCCCCAGGAAGCAGGCAACGAACTCTTACTCAAACATAAAGTCCTGGAATTGAGTCTTATTTGTATTAGGTGGCCTAATTGAGACCAATCTCTGTTCATTTCTATTTGTCAAAGACATGATTAATACTGCAATGATTGAATGAGTGAAATGAAAATTTCAGAGATGTTTAATTTTTTTAGGAGAAGGACAATGTGAAAGTTTCTGATACATCATTTTAGAGAAAAATAAATTTAGCCAAAAGAAATGACATAGACTTTAGGCTTTGAATTCAGATGCCATTTGTTGAAGATTTGTTTTCAGCTAAAGACTTTTTTTTGGGGGGAGGGGGGGACTAGGGATTAAACCCAGAGTTATTCAACCTCTGAGTTATATACCTCCCAGGATTTTATTTATTTATGTATTTATTTTTTAAATTTTGAAACAGGATCTAGCTAAGTTACTGAGGGTTTCAGGAAATTGCTGAGGCTGGCCTTGAACCTGTGATTCTCCTGTCCTAGCCTCTCAAGTACTGGGACTACAGGTTTGTACTACCACATGAGGCTACTTAGAGAAGTTTTGTTTGGTTATATACTATAGTGCAAATAAAGATTAAGACAAAAAACTAGATTTGATTCCTACAACTAGTGGTTTCACTCACAACTCTTTCCATAGTTCATTCCTTGCCCAAAAGATTGCCTGCTCATGTGTAGACACAGAACCAACAGCTAGATGTTTATATTACCACACACATAATCAGATTAACTTGAAGCATAAAAATGGATAATCATTTAGAAATACAACCCAGCAAGATATCTGATCTTAAACAGTATATAATGAAAACAATTCCAAAGTGCTCCAAATCAAGGAGAAACTTACTAATAATTATCATACCATATTACATTTTGAAAAGTTTTACATATTTTCAAAATGGTCTGACATCCATCATCTTATTTGATGACTAATTTGGACAATGTAGTCAACCAAACTGAACTTATTTTCCTTTTCAATTAAAGGATAATGTTATCCAAAGAAAGATGAAGGGGGCATTTCCTTAAATTGCTCTACAGTTTTTAGTTTTTGGCCTTATGAATGTTTGCAAATGTTTTGATCCACATGGATATAATCCACATAGATGGAGGACAGGAATTGAAGTGACTTCAACAACAATCTTACGTTATTTATTCCAGATATAGATATCCAGCCATACCTTTTTAAATTTAAGAGACAGGTATTGGTTCCTGAACAGACAAGTTAAGCTAGAAATTAAGATAAATAATAATTAGTACCCTACTAAACAAAGGTTTTATAATCTTCAATTTAAAAAAAAATAATTTCTATTCCCATTGCATGGAAGTTTTCAGAAATTGATCAAAATAGAAACAAAGTTGATCATCTTGGTTCATGATATCAATAACCTTGTTTATTTTTGGTTTTGGGTCATGTCTAATGTCCGAAAATAACTAGATGAAAAGTACAGGGCGCTTTAAAAGGATAACTTACTAGAGGTTGTTAGTATTGGATGTCACAGAGGATTTGGTGTCACCATGGTGAATATATCTTCAAGTACAACAGATGTCCAGATTGAGTTCTTTGGCTTCCAGATTCCTGAGGGACACATTAGTTCCGGATTATCAGAGGTGGGTAACTCTTTAGTATAGCTGAGTCATATAGATAGCTTCTAAAGACTAAGATCATCTTCTGCATTTACATATGATGGTTTATTTGAAGGGAAAACAGTATTGGATTCATTCATTCATTACTCATTTTCCCAAGAAATGTTTGTTGAGTAACTTCCTCTCATTTAAGACTCCCATCTCTAGATCAGTCACACTGACTAAAGTTAGGTCAATAGGGAACCATCCTGTTCTGCAGTTCTGCACGTATCTTACAGCCACATCCAAACTTGGCATTAGAAAAAAAGCAAGGATTAGGCAGAATTCATTTGCATAATATGCATAGGAAATAAGACTTACTCGGTGGGTTTTTTAGTCCCACCACCCTCACAGAAGGTCTTCCCAACTCATCTTCCACCTCTTTTGTTCATCCTCAAAAGAGTTCTGAAAGCCAGGCATGTTGGCAAATGCCTGTAATCCAAGTATTTGGGAGGTTTAGAAAAGAGAATCACAGGTTCACAACCAGCCTCACGACCTTAGCGAGACCCTCAGCAACTTAGTGAGACCCTATTTCAAAATGAAAAGTAAGATAGAACTGGGGATGTAGCTCAGAGGTAGCCCGGGTTCAACCCCCAGCAACACACACACACACACACACACACACACACACACACACACACACACAGAGTTCTGGGGATGATTCCAGATCTCACATCGAGAAGTACACTGACTTCTATGGTTAGCCAACCACTAACATGATTTATAGTTGAAAGGAGAAATGAAAAATAATAGCAAAAACAAAACAAAAAAACACCATCTTAGGCTTACAGAGCTTTACTCTTAAAAAAAAAAGAACACTACCCAAGTACTTGATATGCTAAAAACTCCTTTAACATGCACTTTTTAGCCAAATTATTTGTCTTTTAAATTAATTTTTTGGCCTACTATACTTCCTACTAACCAAGAAAACAAAGTTCTTCCCAAGCCTTTAATTTCTCAACCTAACTGAGAAGATACTGGAAAGATATGTGACCTGTGCACATCACTCTGCTTGAGCCAGGTGGGGAAGTTTGTCCCTGGGCTCTGCAATGGAAACAACTAAACTGGCTCATTATTAAACTACAAAAACATTTATTGAAAAGACATGGAGATAGGAGAAAATAAGGCATGGAAATCAGCGCTTACAAAGGAAGGTGATGTCACATCTCAGGTCATTCTTGGCTATTTCCCACACAGCCACCACCAGCCTCTGGGTCTTGAGAAGCCTCAAGTTCCAGAATTGTGTGGGCAGCAGAGAAGGGAGACATTGGCTGAGTGGCTGCCTGGGAGGTGGGGTTGCCCCAGGTCAATGGTCAGTGGTTCTGCAGGCTTCTGTTGATTTGTCATGGTGGTACAGGGTTCCTCAAAGTACTTCCAAGACAC
>PVLC010031736.1:0-18599 GCA_004027655.1 Graphiurus murinus | reverse complement strand
CGGTACTGGGGATTGAACTCAGGGGCATTCTACCTCCGAGCTATACCCCCAGCCCCATTTTTTATTCTTTATTTTGAAACCGAGTCTCACTAAGTTGCGGAGTGCCTCACTAGGTAGCTGAGGCTGGCCGCGAACCCGGATCCTCCGGTCTCAGCCTCCCGAATGCTGGGATTACAAGCGTGCGCTACCACGCCCGGCTTGTAATGACTTATTAATGCATGTAGCAATCTTCTAGTAAATTAGGCAACATCAACTTCCATAGGAAACACTAACCACGTAACTGCATCTTTGCAAAAAACTACTGACTTTTCCTTCCATTTTTCACCACTACTTAAGATATTGACTTCAAAAATGTATTAAAAAAGAAAAATAAACTAGGCGGGAAGCTGGTGGTTTCTTTTGAACTTTGGGCATGGGCTCTGTCTGGCACTGTCATTGCCCAGGCACTGCCAGCCTGGCACACCCTGGTGGCTTGGAGTGGACTTCTAAAGGAGCCACATCTGTTGGGAGGTGTTCAGAGAGGGCAAAAAGATGGACCTCTCAGTGGAAGAATTTTTTTTTTTTGCATTTCATCTAAAACGGAAGTGAAAACAACTATGCCATACTTTTACAGCCTAGTAGAAACACTTTTTATTTTTCAAAGATGGGGGTAGCAGGAAAGAATAAGGAAAAAAATATTTTGAAAAATTTTCTTAGAAAAAAATTACAATACTAGAGGGAGGGAGGAGGGAGAGAGAGGGGAAAAAAAAAAAAAAGATCCCCACATCAACCTCCAACATTTTTATCCAGGTGGAATCTGGAATCCTCTTGTGCTGGAAGCACAAGAGGAAAACAAAGAGCCTAACCGTGGAAGGGGAAGCACAGCCGGCCTGACTCTGTACGTGTGTGGGATTGACTCACTGACACTAATTGTATTTCATCGCACGGATGCTCCCCTTATCCTCCTCTTCTCTGCTGTCCTGGGCCTCTGCAGCTGTGCTTGTCAGGTCCCTACATGGGCTCCATTTCCTCCTACTTGGGCATCACCCGCTCTGCTGTGCCCAGGGGGTGGAGGTTGACGGGGACGCGTGAAGACCACTGCAGTAGCGAAGACGTAGATCAATACTGCCGAACTAACAGCTTCGGTCAGGCAAAACTTTATAGCAACAACACTATAAAAACCAAAACAAAGCCCTTTCAAAACGAACAAACAAACAAAACCTGGATAAATCTATTTAAACTCTTAAAAATTCAGCAGCTCATTGTTTACTCTTGAAAAAAGGTAGGTTTAGACTCCCCTCCCCTCCCTTCCCCACTCTGTGATCCCTCAGACAGGAGGAACACAAGACGTGAATACCTCCTTGCCTCTGCGTGGGAGTACCTTTGAAAGCCCTGTAGCTAGTCTCTTAAGATAGCTGGATAAAGTTGGTAGCGTTTGCTTCCTTGCATTTCCCTGACAGGAACGCTTAGCCCCTGCAACGCTACATAATTGTCTCAAATTCACAGAGACAATTCATAGTAGAGACAAAACTAGAACCGGAGCACACATAATTAAGCGAGGAACGACGGCTGAGTGCCCATCACTAGACACAAATGGTACTTACCTGCAGGTACTGGCAGGAGCGCTCTTGTTGACACGACTCGGACTTCACCATGGCCTGGTCCATGTTCACCGAAGCTTTCTGGTAAACCTCGCGGGCGCGGCTCACAGTCAGAGTGGAGGACCAGGCGCTCTTCTTCAGGAGCGGGGCATCCAGGCTGACGGGCAGGTTGGCACAGGTGGAGCACTTGACGTCGTTGTTGCTCCGCGAGGCCTTTACCGCCTGCTCGCTGATGGTGTTGTAGGCCTCCATGAAGTACTGCGAGGCCGAGCGGTCCGGGCACCTCCCCATGGTCATCACGCCCGAGGGTGCGTGGTAGATGCACACATCGCCGTCGAGGTTGTCGTCGGAGCTCCACCAGCCGGGCGAGGTGGGCGAGGCGCTGGAGCGGGCCTTGGGCTCGGAGCGCCGCTCCTTGCTCTTGCTGCGCTTGCCGTACCGCACGGTCTGCGCCTCGTCGGGGCTGGCCTTGCCCCCGTTGACGCTGCCCTTGGATGGCCCTTCCAGGGAGTGCGACTTGGTGAAGAGCTTCTGGACCGAGTGGACCAGGTGCCGGATGCGGCCCGGGCTGTCGCTGCGGTGCTCCACGGCGGTGCGTTTGTACTGCAGCGTGTGGTAGCCATCTCGGTTGAGGGGCAGCTGCCTCTCGAACTGGTCCAGCAGGTTGGCGGGGATGCGATTTGCCTTGGTGGCCAGCGTGCGGGGCACCAGGGCGCACTCGTCCTTCAGTTCCTGCTGCGAGGTGTAGTGGCGGCGCGGGAAGGTGCTGCTGACCAGCGGGTCGCTGAAGGGGCCCACGCACTCGGCCTGGAAGGAGTTGCGCTGGGTGTAGTAAGGGTGGTCTGCAGGGTGGTGCTCCACCGGGCTCAGCAGGTACGGCTTGCGGCCAGCGTGGTGGGACAGCGAGTCACAGGCCGAGTCACAGGCGATCCCGTGGTGATGACTACGGCTGCCCGATAACCCTTTCATTGCTGTTTGGAAGCAACTGCTGGGGTCATGGGCACCCCGTCGTTAAGTTCGGGTCCCGTGGTGGGCAAAGACCTGAGAAAATGAAGAACAAGACGGGAGGGGGAATGGTTAGCACTTCCCTTGGTACAGATCCATGGCTCTCTTTGTGGGTGCTGTCTGTGCTGTGTCGGGGTTTCTGGCAGAAAAACCTGGCATTGTCTCTAAAACAGTTCTAATGCATTGTTGGAAACGCTTTCTCACCTCTGTAGGATGGGAAACCTCACTCCGAAGCCAGAACCTAGAGCAGGTAGGGCCAAAATCTAGTAAACTGGGAAAAGGAAACTATAAAACGCTAAATTGTTTTAAACCATCTCCCTCCATCATTCCAATATAACGGAGTGTATCTTTCCCCCTTCCTTCTCTGGTGTTATTCTCAACTGTATGTTGATCATAAAGATAAGCATACCCGGAGTTGGTTCCTTTGGGAAGCCTTTGCTGGTTTCCCCGGCAGAGAGAATTACCCCCTCTTGGGCTTCATGGCATCTACTGCGCACTCCGCAGAACCTACACACTTGTTCCTGTCTCTGTCTTCTAGGCTTCCTTGCAGCCTGGCTTACCTCTTAGCCACCTTAACACCACCTTGCCTAGCACCGAGCCAGCCCTGTAAGCGCACAGGAAGCTCGCCGTAAGTGGGAATGGAAAGCGAGTGAATAAACAGCAGCACGAAGAAAAGAAGCCGGTGGCACCTTAAATCTTTAGGATGTATCTTCCTATGTTCTGTTGGGAATTCTGTGGGAACAATTACAACACACCCACAACCACCCAGGTTAATCAGAGTTGAAAGAAGTAAGGGTGTGGCGAATAAATCAGGGAGCTAGAGAAAGTCTGCTCCTATATTTCTGCCATCGGAGGGTCAAGAGCATCCCCTAAGCAGAGATCACATGAGACTAAGTAAACTTCAACTGGCTGATCTGAGTATCCTGTCATAGCAACTCTTCCTGGTTTCTAGGATACCCTTGGCCCCAGTTGATGGTGCTACCGGGAGGTGGCAGCCTTCAGGAAGTGGGCTTAGTGGGAGGAAGTTAGCCCATTGGGGGGCGTGTCCTCGAAGGGCTATCCGAACCTCGGCTCCTCCCTCTCTTTCATTCTATTGCTTCCTGGTAGCCATGAGGTGAGCAGGCTTCCTCTACCACATGCTTTTGCCATGGTGCACTGTCGCACCACGGGACCAAAGCAGCAGCGTTAAGCAGCCATGAACCAAGACCTCTGAAACGGTGAGTCAAAATAAACCCTGTCCTTTATTCAGTTGATTTTCTCAGGATTGCCATCACAGTGACAGAAAGCTGACTAGCACACTGGTTTAGGGTTTCTGGTTATATATTCACAAGTGAGAGCAAAATGGCCAAAGGAAAGGTCCTTGAAAAGTTCTGAGTGAAGAACTCTGGGCCCAGTCGCCCCTGCAGAACTGTGTGGTGAGTACGCACGGTGAGTTCTTTTCCAAGCTCAGGTCTCCCTCAAGCTTTAGAGAAAAGAGACTGCTGTGACACCATGGCAGAATATATTGTATTGACTCTAACAAACTATATTCTTCAGGAGCCAGCTGAGGTCCTGCTGACAATCTGATATTTTTCAAAGCTTCCTACAATACAAAAGTTGTCCTGAAAAGCCAAAACGACTTTCCAAAAATATCACAAAGTTGTCATTTCAGATATTCAAAGAGGGAGAGATAAATGGCTAATAAAGGAAACAAAACAAAATACCCACACCTACTGAAGGATGTGGACTTGAGGGGTCAGGTCTTGTCTTTGCCAAGGACACACTGTATCCGCAGACTCATGACATCATAGACAATCCCTGTCCATGCTCCCTGAAGCGCCTTTCTGCCTCCTGCCTCTCACTTTCTGGATTAACAGTTCAGGACAAGCCCAGTGTGGTGGTGCATGGCTGTAATCCAAGTACTTAGGAAACTGAGGCAAGAGGATCATAAATTGGAGGTTAGCCTCAGCAACTTAGTGAGATCTTGTCTCCAAATTAAAAAAAAAAATATTAAAATGACTGGGGGTATCAGTGGTAGAATTCTTTCCTGGGATCAGTCCCCAGTACTGGAAAAAAAAGGTTCAGGACAATTGATAGAAGATTTTAATAACTGGAATCTTTTGAAATTGATTAGTCTGATAAATTATGAGTTCCTTGAGGGCAGGCACTCTTTTACCCATCCAGTACTTAGCAAAGTGCCATCTCATCCAATGGTGAGAACATAGAAAGATATTTATTCAATTACAACGCATTAGTGCAAAATTTCCCAAAGTAGTTCATGAATTGTATGTGTCTTCTCCAAAATGTACAAGATTATTTGAATCGAGTATTTACTAATTAATATGTGAACAGCATTTTATGTATCATGATGTTATTTGAGGACAACCAGAACAAGCGAAGAGCCTTTTCTAAGGCCACTAATGATGAATTAAAGTCAATGATGTCACTAATGATAATTTCTGTAAGTTATGCATACACAGTATAATATTTACCAAAATTTAAATGGGCTATTTGCAGCATAGTGACAAATACATACTTTCTAAGAGAGTAGCAAGTAGAGGATCAGGATAAGTATGTTATCTTGCTTCCTTCTTTACTTAATATCTGTAAGGAGATGTTGAGATTTGATCCTTGTTTTCTATGATGTGGGAAATAAGGTCATTAAGTGACAATAAACAGTCATAAACGTGTGTGTGTGTGTGTGTGTGTGTGTGTGTGTGTGTGTGGTACCGGGAATTAAACCCACTGAACTGGGGATTCTGCCACTAAGCTACACCCCCAGCCTTATTTTATTTCTTTTGTTTGAAACAGTCTTGATAAGTTGCTGAGGGACTCCCTAAGTTGCTGAGACTGGTTTTGAACTTGCGATCCTCTTGTCTTTGGCCTCCTAAGTACTGGGATTATAGGACTGGGCCACCATGTATAGCTCATAAACATTTTTAAATACTAAATCTCTCTTTAGAGTCAAGGTCAGACAAATGACTTAATATCCTAGCTCTCTGTGTAGAAAGTTTCACATCCTCTTTTACCCTCTTGTCTTTTTAAAAGGAAAGTAATCAATTTGCAGTTATAAAATACAGCAACACATTTGGTGACTTTCTGGTGAGCAGGGGCAGATGATCTAAAATCCTAATGCCACTGACAGTGGTTGGACAATTGCTGCAGACACCTACATGGGGGTCTTGAGCTTCTCTTATCCTTCATTTTACCCTTGCCTTAATTTCTTTTTATTGTAATAATTTTATTGGTGCATAATAATGATAGAGAATAGCAGGTTTCATTGCCTTACTATTCAAGTCCTTTTGCAGGTCATTTCTCTTTATCCCCCTTTTTTTTAGTGTTTATAAGTGATATCCATAGATACCACTGGCTCTCACTTGTGGTGTGACCAACAACGTCAGTACAAAGCATTCCTCATGTGACCGTGCAGGACTTGCCACCACAAAGACGACCAAATGCACAGTGAATCCCTCCTGGCAGAAGGGCTTATGATGTGATCAGAGATACATGATCTAGCCATGAAAAAAAAAAAGTGAAATAACGATGATTCTCCCTATTCTGTGCATTCTTGGAAAAGAAAAATGCTAGTTCTGTAATTAGATTTCATTTAGCTGCAACAATTTCTGAAAATAGAAAGGGAGATTGCCTTTTATGTCTTGCTCTCTGAGCAAGGATGCAGCGCATGGTCAACATGCCTTCACGAGGGTTTCTATGACTACAGTGATTATCTCTAATTTTTTTTCTTGTTCACTATGACTTCAAAATGATGCTTTGTTGTCCTTCTCAGTTCAATTTTACCATCAGATCATATGTCCTGAGGTTGGGCTTGCAGAATTTGTTGACACTATTGGTGACCACGAGATGAACCCAGAGCGGAAGATGCCCACTGTTTTTCGAGTTCTCACACCTGGAGCGGAAGCGTTGCTGTACAGATGACGACTAAAGCAAGAATGATTAAGCACTGGAAAAAAATTCTCAAGGCAGGTAATTTATTAGACCCAAGGAAACAAACCAGCTACACTTTAGAAGATGCTGACAGGAGGAAAACAGCTTTGCAAAGCTGGCGAGTCCTTATTTCATTTCGATTTCTTTGCATGTCTTTATTTAGAGCTGCTGTTCTTGATTTTTTCTTTTACATACAGAGAGAAGAGCCAACTGAAGGCCCTTCCCTGTCTTATTCAGCGGGAACTGACAGGCAAGCCATCACAACTTGCTTTGGACAGAGCAGCGTGGTGGTCCCTACCCAGGAGAGCAGGGCACTCTGTTCTGCTTTGGGAGATGGTGGAGCAAGGGACTCCAACCACCGTTTCAGGGCCAACTTACGTTTTTAGCTTCCTTCATCTACCTGCGACCTACCCAGGCCAGGTTATCACATTCAGCTCAAGAGAAAGAAAGGATTCTCTTATCAAAAAGTACAAAGCAGCCGGACGTGGTGGCGCACGCTTGTAATCCCAGCATTTGGGAGGCTGAGACCGGAGGATCCGGATTCGCGGCCAGCCTCAGCTACTTAGTGAGGCACTCCGCAACTTAGTGAGACCCTGTTTCAAAATAAAGAATAAAAAATAAGGCCTGGGGGTAGAGCTCGGAGGTAAAATGCCCCTGAGTTCAATCCCTAGTACTAAAAAAAAAAAAAAAAAAAAAATGTACAAAGTAGACCCTGAATAACGACTACATTTCCCAGTCTCCCAAGATGTGCATAAGATGACTCATTCTGACTAATGGAATATAATTGGAACTGGCATGTGCCATTTTGGGGAAAAGAGCTCTGAAGCAAAGGGCATACCCTCCTTCACACTTTCCCCGAATGGAATGCGGACTTGCGGTCTGGGTGGGCAGCGATCTTGCCTCAGGAGGTAGAAGTTGTAGTCTGAGGATGAGAGAAACACAAGATAAAGGCGCTGGCCACTGTGGAATGCTATATCAACCAGGCACAAGTGCTCCTGCGTTTTGTTTATGGGAGAGGAAACAGACTTTGTTTTGTTTACACTGGTCTCATTTTGTTTCCTGGCACTTGCGTCTGAATCTATTCTTCAGTGAGACAGGTGCACTCATGGAGACCAGTGTAAGCTGTGCTAAGATGCAGAACTATAGCTTGAAGAGATGGGTCTCCATGAGAGGGATTTAAAGAAGACAGAGGCACAGGCATACATGCACTGAAGATTCTTCTGCTTGTCCTTAGAGAATAGATCTAGGCTCGAGAGGAACAAGAAGATCTGAAAGAAGCAACTATTTCTGGGTGCGGCAGTTCATAAGAGAAGACTGAAGGGAGGCATCCCCCAAAAGAGGAGGACAGTACCCTGGTCACTGGGGCAATGCCCCCTATTTCAGATGTCCCCTCCCACACAGGTATGTTCTTACCACAGTCTGAGCACACACGTGGTACTTTTAAAAGACAACAAAATTCTTTGCAATGAGGATGCAGGGTTTGTACTAGTAACTCCCCTTCACCCCCCACTGGAGCTATATGAATGCTCACCAAGCTGTTGATGTTAAACAAACAAACAAACAAACAAACAAACAAACAAAAAACCCAAAACCCGATCTCATTCTCTTTCACTTTTTCAGGCTTCCTTTGAAGATTTTCATGTGTTGTTGCTATGATTTGGGTGTGTTCCCCAAGGGTTCATCTATAAGAGCCTGGTTCTTAAGAGGTGGGAGGTTGTAAGACTGGCCCATGGCTTCCTGTTTCTATAGGTGATTTCTCCCTCTCATTTGTGTACCTGCCATCATGGTGCCATCAGCTATGATGTGATGCAGCCAGGGCCCCCTCACCAGAGCCGGCACTGTGCTGTTTATTTAGCGCCCCAAACTGTGAGCTAAATAAACCTCTTTTTTAAAAATAAGCACCCAACCTCAAGTATTTCATTATAGTAACAAAAATAGACTCACATAGTTGTATACTTTAAAGCACACAAATACTCTTAGAGCACCTTTGAATAATAAGCACAGTCTGAAATACACCAATTATATTACGCAAAGCACACAATGCTAAGCCATTTTATAGGTGCAGAATGTATTTTGGCTTTTCATTAACATTAATTGCTGTCCTAATCATCTGCAGTTTGATTTTGTTTGTGAATACCTCTCTCAATCAACCTGCTCCCACAAATAAGTGCCTTTGGAGTCATTTCCTTTTCAAAAGATAGGGTATTGTACGAAACCAAAACAAAACAACAATTCAAATCTTCTCCAATTTGCTCACAGTAGGCAGCACAATTACAGTCGCCTCTGTCTCTATACAAAGCTTTAAAAAGTGGTTTCATAACAGTTTCTCAGAATAAAACAGTAGAGCCTGGTTCCTTGAGAAATAGCCAACAGGTCATCATTAATATCAGTGTGTGCTTACTGCTGGTTGAGCAAAATGTTGTGGGACTTAGGAAATGATTATGTGGAGACAATTTAGGCAGCAAATTGTAAAGTATCATAGCATTACTTTGGATTGGGATAACTAGAATGCAACTGTCCTGATTCTATGGGAACTTAGAGATATGTTCTTCATGGAATTGTTCTCCCTGGGTTTCCAGGATAGGGTCTGAAAGTGTATTCCCCTGGGAGTTAGCTAAGAGAATATGGCTGTTTTGACCAGCCTTGGCCAATGGTCCTTGCCAAAGCAGTGTGGGCAGGGAGACACCTTACCTTACGGGTTGATCCATACAAGATAGTCACAGAGTAGAGCAAAAACTATGCACATCTACTAACAAATTGAAGGAAACTTGCAAACCACAATTTAACCCAAGAGAATCAAGTAACAATGATAGAATAAAGCTGATTAAGGAGATATAAAGGTAGCCATGAGAGAAGATGGAAAGACACAAGACAATGGCATTCAAAACAGCCCAATTACAAACTTTAACAGAAACAGGGGAACAGCCTCCGATGAAAACCAAGTTATTTTTGTCTCCGTCTCTCATATCTAACTCAAGGGTCTTGTGAACATATTCTGGCACACCCTAGGCAGGCTATTCACAGCCAGATTATCTTTCTGTCTGTCTAACTGAATCAAGTTCCCTCTAATAAATTCCTTTCTTTTAAATGCTTCTGGCTTTTGTACAGTTTGCTGTACCAATCTACCGCATGCTGAGGCCCCAAAGTGCCTACAGCGAGCCCCTTTTGTAGTAGTCATTCAGCCAACACCTTTTTTGGGGGAATTTCTTCCCTACACACAGCTTCTGCTGGAATACCCTGGCTGAGACTGGAGAAGGCAGACAACTACATTCTCTCAGTTGATTGACGAGGGTTTGAAAACCCAACTCTCAAGAGCATCCTTGCTGAGGCTTAGCTAAGCTAATCAGACATTCACTCTGGGAGATTTGAGTGGGAAGATTCTTAAAGATTCTTAGTGTCCCCGGACTCTGCAGAGCTGATCTGCAAGGTCAAGTGCAGGAAGGGCCCACACTGGAGCCAGAGTTGCCTACTACTGAAACTGTGGGCCAGCAGAAGCCAAGGCCCCTGCAGAGAAAGGATCCCTAGACAGGGGGAGAGTCAATTCAGGATCCTTGTAGCCCCAGGGAAAGAAACAGAGAGAAGATACTCAACGATCAGGGCCAGCAGCTGCCCAGAGGGGCTGAGATCCTGGAGTCATCTGTGGCAGAACCATAAGGCCCACAAAGCTTTACTCCTTCAAGTGAAGGGGGCCCTGCCGCCCAGCTGGCGTGACCAGCAGCCCGCCACTGCCAGTGTGGTCGATGTCCAAGTGGGGCCTCGTGTGAGTCAGTCTCAGAAGCAGCCCCTTCGGGCTTGGCTAGGATCTTCCCATGGTTTTAACCAGCGTATGTACTTATGGCCTCTGCAACCATGCACACCCCTTCAGTTCCATGTTCACATTTCCAGAACGCTCACCGATGCCCGTGTGCATGAGGGGAGGTGGTAAGAAGGGCTCACCCGGCGAGCTGTCATTTTCAGCATCCCACAGAATTCTTCTTCAGATGACTTTGGCCTCTGCAATGTTTACCTTGAGTTGGAATTAGATTTTTAATTTCTCAAACACTGCTCCTTCCTTCTACCTCTCTCTTCATGCAATTTATAAAGTGCCTTGTTTTTAATCATCACACACCAAGCGACTCGACTCCTATTTAACTTTTTTACATCCTAGGTCTTTCTTTTTTTTTTTTTTACATCCCCTAGGTCTGGGGATTGAACTCAGGGGCATTCTACCTCGAGCTATACCCCCAGTCCTATTTTTTATTCTCTTTATTTTGAAACCAAGTCTCACTAAGTTGCAGAGGGCCTCACTAGGTAGCTGAGGCTGGCCATGAACCTGGATCCTCTGGTCTCAGCCTCCCAAATGCTGGGATTACAAGCATGTGCCACCACACCTGGCCCTAGGTCTTTCTTCTGAAGATTTCTATCCCCAAACTTAAACTTTAAACTCGCAAATCTATTTGCACTAAACTCTGAAAACACATTTGCTCTGGTAGAGAAGAAAACAATTGCTTCTTGGGAAGTCCTTGGATGAGAGTTTTGATGGAGTGCTAGCCCGTGAGGAATCAGTCAATATAGTCTTTCAATACACTGGCTTGAAGTCACATCAAATCAATACCTATGAATTTAATTCACCAGCTATTTATTGAAAAACTATTATTTACATGCTGTACACTGTAAAAGAATTGAGGATTCATAATATTCCAGACTCAATTTCCTACCTCCTATATATACTTTTTCTTTTTGTTGTGGGAAATTGAATTTAGAGGCATTTTGCCTCCCAGCTACTCTCTCAGCCCTATTTTCTTTTTGATTCAGAAACAGTCCTGCCACATTGCTGAGGCTGGCCTTGAATCTGTGATCCTCCTGTCTTAGCCTCCCAAGTACTGGGATTGCAGGTGTGGGCACCGTGCTCTGCTTCCTATATTTTCTTGTTCCCTTACTTCCACACTCCCTCCTCTCCTAGCTCTCATGCTAATTTCTTCCATTTGTTAGTTCTTCAGTTCTTTCCTTTCCTCCTGTCCTATCAGATGCTAGAGGTCTCACTTCCTCTCTTGCCAGCACAGGAGATAGAGCAGGTCAAATATTCTTTCATCAACTCCTCCACCTCCCTCGTCCTGTGATCCTGTTTGCATCATCCATTCTGGACAATATGAGCCTGGACTGATGCTGTCATTCTTTTTTCCTTCCACACAGGAGCTGCTGAGTGTCACTGGCGATGGGACTGGTCCAATGACACATCTTTAGCACCCAATCCCAATCTCAGCTCTACTTCCAGAGCTGATTAGGAATGGTGTAGTAGCTCTTTTGCTTCTGCTGTGGCCATTCCGAGCCCTTGTGTGCACTGATTATTTCTCATCTCTGAGAACTTGGTTGGAAAATGAATGACAGTAACCAATAACTACTGTGAATCAAAAAGGAATGATCTTTGTGACTCTAGTTATCATCATCATAATAAACATTCTTGAGTCGCTCTATACTAGGCACAACTTGACCACTTTAAATGTATGAGTTCACATTAAATCCTCAGAGTCCTCTATGGTAGAACTACACCAATCCTCCTTATTCACAGAGGATACATCCAAACACCTCCAGTGGATGCTGGAAACCCCAAATAGTACCAAACCCCATGTTGCTTCCTATGTATGCCTGTCTGTGATAAACCTAACTTATAAATTAGGCACAGTAAGAGATTAACAACAATAACTTGCTGTAGATCGTAGGAACCTCAATATATAATTTCTTTCTTCCCTTGTTAGGTTGAGAACCACTTAAAGGAACAACTCTAAGGCTTCTTTTTTCATATCCGATTGTTGTTGTAGTACTAGTTCTGGGGATTGAATCCAGGGGCTTCCTATCTCCAAATTACACCCAAGCCCTATTTTATTTTTTATTTGGAAACAGGGTCTTGATAAGTTTCTGAACCTGAGATTTTCCTGTCTCAGCCTACCAAGTAATGAGATTACAGGCATGCCCCATCATGCCCAGCACAAAACTTGCACTGTAAGGCCATTATTAAATAAAATAAAGAACACTTGAGCAGAAACCCTGTTATACCTTGACAGTTAATCTGATAACCAAGATGGCTACTAAATGACTAACGGGCAGGTAGTGTATACAGTGTGGATACACTGTATAAAGGAATGACTCACATCCTGGTGAGGTGGAGAGGCGATAGAAGAAATTTCACCACACCACTCAGAGTACCACACAATTTAACACTTTCGGATTGTTTACTTCTCAAACATGGTGGACTGTGGATAACTGTAACTGTGGAAAGTGAATCAGTGGATAAGGGAAGGGGGGAATACTGTATTCCCTGTGTAAGAAAACAGACTTGAAAAGCAAAATCGTTTGTCTGAAATCATCCAGTTAGTAAATTTTGAACACAGCATGCTCTTACTGTGCTATGACTGCTGTTGTCACTTCTAACACACACATATGTACTCACACTCATCGTCACATACACTCTCTTTTCCATAATACTAACAATAATGTGATCTTTGTTTCAAACCCAGGGCCTCATGCTGCATTCTTTTTTTTTTTTTTTTTTTTTTTTTTTTGCGGTACTGGGGATTGAACTCCGGGGCATTCTACCTCCAAGCTATACCCCCAGCCCTATTTTTTATTCTTTATTTTGAAACCGAGTCTCACTAAGTTGCGGAGTGCCTCACTAGGTAGCTGAGGCTGGCCGCGAACCCGGATCCTCCAGTCTCAGCCTCCCGAATGCTGGGATTACAAGCGTGCGCCACCACGCCCAGCTTCTCATGCTGCATTCTTTTCCTCCTCCTTCTCCATTTTCTTAAAACTAAGGATTAAACCCAGGGGTATTCTATGTCTGAGCTATACCTCCAGCCCTTTTTAATTTGAAATAAGGTCTTGCTAAGTTGCTGAGGCTGGCATTGAATCTGTGGCCCTCCTGTCTCAGTCTCCCAAGTACTGGGATTATAGGTATATGCCACTGTGCCTGGATAAGCTGTATTCTTTATCTTTAAATCCTTATACCCCTAAAAACAGTCTAAACCTTTCAATATGACTCAAAATGGGAGCCTTCATGATCTTCATATCAGACAGCACATTGTCCTCCGTCCTCTCACCCCTTATACCTCATGCTACAGCAACCCTGGACCCCTGGCTTTTTTCCCCATATACTGTGCTCTCCAATGCCTCTGCTTGGTGCCTCTAAAATACCTCCAATCCTGGAGCGAATTCTTATTATTCTTCCTTTATGAGTAGGTACAAACATAACCGTCTTTAAAATATTCCCGGCTGAGAGAAACATGGAAATGATAGGGCTTTATCTAATTTACAGTCTAGTTGAGAAAGTAAATCACATAAAGGCAAACAATCAAAGAATAATACAAGTTGGAATCTAATCAAGTGCTAGATTGTGTGGTACATGTTGCATATGTAATGCACTAAGTAAAAAAGCTTTGAAGAAAGAAGTCTGGAAGATACAAAAGTGAGGGCGAGCCAAGACATCTCAGTTGAGGAGGTTTAG
Organism: Graphiurus murinus; assembly: GCA_004027655.1. Classification (NCBI taxonomy): domain Eukaryota; kingdom Metazoa; phylum Chordata; class Mammalia; order Rodentia; family Gliridae; genus Graphiurus; species Graphiurus murinus. The sequence goes on along the minus strand of PVLC010031736.1, from coordinate 4,613 downwards.
ATAGTTCAGAGCAGCACATTCATGAAACACAAGGACAGTGTGCAATGCCTGCTCTAAGTTTTGCTCAACTCCAACCATTTCATCTCTGCTTTGGCTTTTTCAGTGCCTCCATTTCTACCTGGGATATGGCCTTTGATGGTGCTATTCAGACGCTATCCAGATCGTCTGAGAGCTACAAACTTGACCTCATTGTTTAGCCCTTTCACTGGGTTCCTTTCATCAAGCTGCTCTTAGATCTCAAGCGACTGGGCAATGTAAGGCTTCTATATGAAAAAGGCATTTACACTTGCCATGGTTACGCTACACTAACAAAGAGTGCCTTGAGAATGGGGCGCCATGGGCAAAAGCCCTCTTAGGTTTAAAGACTAGCAACACTATACACTTAAGCTGGGGGTGGTGGCACATTTCTGTAACCTCAGGAAGCTGAGATGGAAGAATCACAGGTTCAAAGCCAGCCTCAACAACTTAGTGAGACCCTGTATTAAAATGAAAAATAAAATAGCCCTGAGTACACCACCCTGTGGGAGTGCACTTAGAGGTAGAATGCCTCTGGGTTCAATTCCCAGCACAGCAAAAACAAAACAAAACAGTTACATGCTTAAGACCTGCCTTTTGCCTTGTAGGTAAATTCCTCCTGTAAGATGAGTGAGTACAACTGGGCATGGTGGCACACGTTTGTAATCCCAGTACTTGGGAGGCTGAGACTGGAGGATCTGGGTTCTTGGCCAGCCTCAGCTACTTAGTGAGACCCTCCACAACTTAGTGAGACCCTGCTTCAAAATAAAGAATAAAAAATAGGGCTGGAGGTGTAGCTCAGCGGTAGAATGCCCCTGGGTTCAATCCCTAGTACTGAAAAAAAAAAAAAAAAGAATAAAAAATAGGGCTGGAGGTGTAGCTTGGAGGTAGAAGGCCCCTGGGATCAATCCCCAGTACTGGAAAAAAAAAGATGAGTGGGTACTGCATCAGAGTGCCCCAACCCTGAATGTCAGAATGTTTATTAGAAAATTTAAGACAAAACAGTAATGGTTCCATTGCTCTTCTACTTTTATTCTACTTGTGTAATACTTCCCTTAGGTCTTTGCTTTATTCCTTTTCATGGTTTATACAGTCTTGTAAATCTCTTCCATTTTGGGGGGACACCAGTTACAGTAGAAATGGCAAATCTAAACCTATTTCAATAGCTCTGGGCTCTGTGAAATACGAATATTTTGTTAATGTGTTTTTCCTTTGTTGGATGCCATCTACTGATTATAACAGTGGTTCTCAAACTTGAATGTGCATCCAAATCAGCTGGAGAGCCTGTTAAGACCCAGAGTTCCTGGAGCGCTTCCTATATTTGCATTTCTAATAAATTACCCAGAAATGTTAATGCTGGTCCCAGAACCATACTTTGAAAACTTCTGCAGCAGATTCTCTGTCTTACATTTACAATCTGTTACAGTTAGGTATAGAATGTCCCCTGAAGGGCTCATAAATTGGTGTTTAGAGTTGATGTAATAGAGTCACGAGGGCTGTAACGTCATGAACAGATAACCCGGGTGCTAAGCGAGGTTGGTGGGTGTGGATAGAGAAGAGGGGCCCTGGGGGTGTGGCCTTAGGGGCTGTGCTGTGTCTCAAATCAATCCCCTGCTTGCTTGCTGGCTCTGCTTCCAGCCTCCATAGTGTAGAGCAGAGCCTGTGAGCTTGCTCCCCCCCCCCCCCTCTGCTTCCCACCACCATGTCCTGAGACCCATAGACCCCGGCCTCCCATGGACTGAAGCAGGAATCTCCAAGAAACTGTAAGCAAATAAATGTTCCCTCCTCTAAGTTGTGTGGTCAGGTCTTTTGCATTATAGCAGTAAGAATGTTGATGTAGACATGATCCTTCCAAGAATACACTTTCCTTTTCTCCATCAGCCTACACCTATACCTTTTTATTTTTATTTTACTTTATTTTTTTGTGGTACTGGGGATGGAACCTAGGGGCATTTTACCTCCGAGCTATACCCACAGCCAATTTTTATTCTTTATTTTGAAGCAGGCTCTCACCAAATCGCAGAGGGCCTCACTAAGTAGCTGAGGCTGGCTGTGAACCTGCAATCTGCCTGTCTCAGCCTCCCAAGTACTGGGATTACAAGTGTGTGCCACCACACCTGGCTCTATACCTATACTTTTCCTTCAAGCCCTGGCCCAATTCCTACTTTTTGGGGAAGCCTTTGTTGAATCCATAGAGTTAACATCTGCCTCTGTGCTCTCCAACAGCACGTGATACCTCCATCAGGCACTGAGCATGCCTGGTCTATCTTATTTCCCTACACACACATGTCCCTCAGTAGGTCATGCAGGTCTGTCCAGCTCAGCGGGATCACTCATGCTCCTACAACCATTTGCTAGGAAAGCCCCTCAAATGGGGTGTGCATTCAATCAATGGCAGTCAAATAAATATATGAAAGAGAAGTTTCCTGCTTGGGACACAGGATATTTTTATGTATAAATAAAGTGTTGATTTATGAAGGCAATGATTCTCTTTGGAGTGGAATAATGTGTCTTTTGTGCGAGCACTGCACAGAGCTGAGGCACGGTGCTAATCAGTGAGTACTTAAGCTGAGATTCATGAAGATCCAAGAAACCAACTTTGCTACCTCATCCATCCCCGCACACAAGCTGCATCTGCCTGGAGGCATCTTTGTCCTCCTTCAGCCTCCTCAGCAGTTAGAGGCTCTCAAGCTACAATGGCAATGATTGAGGGAAATGTTGCAGAAAGCTCCCCAAATTCTCTGCATGCCTCTGAAGACAGGGAATTTTGGGCTAACCACCTGGCTGCTAGTTGGTGGGTAGCATAAGGGAAGAGGTTTTCTCTTTCTGTAGTGAGCTGGGGGTTGCTCAGTAAATTAGGGAATTATCTAATTGTTCATTTTAAAAATATTTTATTTCGAAATAGGGTCTTTCTAACTTGCCATGGGTCTTGCCAGGTAGCTGAGGCTGTCCTCAAACCTGTGATCCTCCTATCTCAGTCTCCCAAGTACTAGGATTACAGGTGTGTACCACCACCACATCCAGTTGTCTAATTGGTATTTTTTTAATTCAGTGAATTACAAGCTTTGCTTTATTATCAGCCTATTATGTGCCAGGAACTTGGAAATACATTATTTCTAACCTTTGCAAGCTTAGTGCGATCTCTCCCCTTTCTGCAGATGATGAAACCGAAGTTCCTAGAAGTCACCCTTTCTAACATGTCCAACTACTAAGTTAGGATTTCAGGTCGGGTGCGTGAGAAGGGAGGCACCTGCTCTTCTGCCTCCTCAGCGGCTTTCCTGCTCAGCTCCTGCTCATCCTCCATCAGTGGGTGACTGATCACCACAGGCTTCTAGACTTTGACAAAAGGTTTAGAGGCTGAGGGAAGAAATGAAAACAGAATACTACCATATTTTGTTGTATTGCCTCTTTGAGGGCTTTACAAATTAATTATTAGTATTTTAATTGTATATATTTATGGGGTACAGTGTGATGATTTGTTAAATGCAGGCATGTGCAATGATCAAATCAGAGTAATGAATATTTCCTTCTCCAAATCATTATTATTATTTTTTTGTTTGTTTGTTTTGTAGTACTGCAGATTGAACCCAGGAGCATTCTAACTTGAGCTAAACCCCAGCCCTTTTTTATTTTTTATTTCAAAACAGGATCTTATCAAGTTGCTAAGGGTCTCACTAAGTCGTGGAGGCTGGCCTCAAACCTAATATCCTCCTGTCTTAGCCTCCCAAATACTGGGATTACAGGATTGTGTCATCATGCTCAGCCTTCCATAGCATTACTTTATGTTTGCAGCCTTTGACCTCATCTCTTCTAGTTAGTCATAACATATATAATAGGTTACCATATTGCCTTCTTTCAATACAAGAAGACCCAGGCATGCAGCTTAAATTTTCAATAAGCATTTAAAAAGCTAACCAGCAAACTGCTCCTTGGGGATACATACTGTTGGATTCAGATAAATGTCCCTGAAATTCTGCCCATAATTCATCAATTTTGTACCAAACAGCCAAAGATGTCAGCCTGGAAGTGCCACTAAGCTCAAGGCTACCGCTCCTCATCCCCTTTCTCTCCATGATCAAGAAGTGGATACGTGAAGAATGGTGTTTTCGCCTTGATGTAGAAGTGAGCCCATTAGACAACCACCTCTCCGTTATCTACGAGAGCTGAAAGAAGTGCTCATATTTGTATATTCTTTCTTTCCCTCCAACAAATATTTAACAGGTACAGTTCTAGACACCAGGGATCCCTTAGTCACCACAACTCAAAAGCTCCTGCCTTTGTAGAAATTGTAGTTCACATACTGAGAGACGGACAATAAACAAATATATTATGTATACAATGGTGATAACTGTATGCTACAATTTGTTAGGTAATGAATATTAAATGCCTTCCAATAGGCATTCTTTTATAAACTCTTTGCTCACCTGGAGGCATTAGACATTTTACAAAAATAGTGGCTTTTTTTTAAAATTAAAGAGAAAATTTTGTGAAGTTTATACCCATTAGTATATTCCAGTCAATCTTAGAAAAATAGGTATGTTTGGGGGCCAGACCCTGTCCTAGGTATTTTGTATGTATCACCATTTTTTTTTTTTTTT
>PVLC010031735.1:7500-18599 GCA_004027655.1 Graphiurus murinus | reverse complement strand
AAAATAAAGTATAAAAAATAGGGTGGGGGTGTAGCTCGGAGGTAGAATGCCCCTGAGTTCAACCCCCAGTACCGCAAAAAAAAAAAAAAAAAAAAAAAGAAGAAGAGGAGAAGGAGCCGGGCATGGTGGCGCACGCTTGTAATCCCAGCATTCGGGAGGCTGAGACCGGAGGATCTGGGTTCGAGGCCAGCCTCAGCTACCTAGTGAGGCACTCCACAACTTAGTGAGACTCGGTTTCAAAATCAAGAATAAAAAATAGGGCTGGGGGTTTAGCTCGGAGGTAGAATGCCCCTGAGTTCAATCCCTAGTACTGCAAAAAAAAAAAAAAAAAGAGGAGGAGAAGGAAGAAAAGTTAAAGAGGGAGGGGATAAGATAAAACAAGACAATTTTTGTGGGGGGGAGGGGTACTGGAGATCTAACCCAAGAGCATTCTATCTTAGAGCTACATCCCCAGCCCTTTTTATTTTTTGTTTTGAAATGGTCTTGCTCAGTTGCTAAGAGTCTCACTATGTTGCTGAGGCTGTTCTTGAACCTGCAATCCTCCTGTCTCAGACTCCCAAATACTGGATTACAGGTATATGCCACCATACCCTGCAAGACAAAATATTAACACCTGGAAGTAAATGAGAGTTTTTTGTGCTATTGCTGAAACTTTTCTATACTCTCCAGTCACTGAAACTTAGGAATACACAGGTGTCAACTAATTCATGAAAACATTCAGAACGTTTCTATTAAACCCATGCACTTTCTACATCACAGCACTCTCTTGAATCACATTCACGTTGTCTCACTTTTAGTTCTCCATTCACAATTATATATTTCTATAAAATATAGAACCTTAACAGATAGCCAGACATCAAGATATAATTTCACAAAGATAGAACCTTAGTTTTGGGAAGGTTTTTTTGTTTTGTGTGTTTTTTGTTTATTTGTTTGTTTTTGTGGCACTGGGGATTAAACCTAGGGGCATTCTACCTCCGAGCTATTTTTATTTTCAAACAACATCTCACTAGGTTGTTAAGAGTCTCACTACTTGCTGAGGCTGTCCTCGAACCTGTAACCCTCCTGTTTCAGCCTCCCAAGTACTGAGGTTACAAGCATGGACAACCATTCCCAGCTAGAACCTGAGCTTTTTATTCACAAAGAGTTTTGTTTTCTTTCCTTCAGACTCCAAATTAACTTTTAGTTTTATTACTTTATTACTTTTAGTTTTATTCTATCTACTACTCTATTTAGGCATGTTTTAAAGCAAAAAAGACATCTACTTATGGATGCTTCCCCACAGAGGTAGATGCATCCTGTGTCAGGGCGTCCCCAAGACCACCTCCAGGTCCGATGACTCACCGGAGGACTCAAGGGAACTCAGCACACACAGTGTTCCTGGCACAGGGCAAAATCGGCAAAGGTAAAAAGCACCAAGTGGGGCAGGGCCTGGAGGAGGCCCGCACAGCTTTCCAAAAGTCTTCTCCAGTGGGATCACAGAGAACTCGCTTAATTCCTCCAACAGTGAGTTATATAAACGTGTGCAAAATGTCTCCAAGGTAAGCTCATTAGAGACTTCGCACCCAAGATTTCTCTTAGGAGCTGGTCACATAAACACCCCCTGCATACCATGTGTCAAATTTTCAGACTCCCAAGCTGGGTGTGGTGGTGTATACCTGTAATCCTAGCTACTTAGGGGACTGAGGCAGAAGGATTGCAAGTTCCAGGCCAGTGTGTCTGAAAATAAAAAATAAAAAGGGGCCAAGATGTAGCGGCAGAGGTCCTGGGTTCAATCCCCAGTATAGAAACACAGATAGAAATTCAGACTCCCACAAAGAAAGCAGGTGCTCAGCACAAACCAGTGTTCGTATGAAGAGTTCAGGCGCGTGAGCCTCTCTTCACTTTGGGCAATGGTGAGCTGCTAGCCAAGGGCCAGCTTTCAAGCAGGTCTTTCCAAGGACATGAGTCTCAAGCCTGTTATGTTACTTTTTTTCACCCAATTGAGATGCTCCCTTTAGAAAGAACATGTTTTTTGTTTTGTTTTGTTTTTGGTGATCCATCTCCTGTCTAAAATGTGAGCCCCAGTCGGGCAAGGTGGTGCATGCTTGTAATCCCAGTACGTCAGAGGCTGAGACAGGAAGACCCCCGGCTCGAGGCCAGCCTCAGCAACTTAGGGAGGCCATCTGCAACTTAGTGAGACCCTGTAAATAAAAATATAAAACAGGGCTGGGGGTGTAGCTCGGAGGTAGAATGCCTCTGGGTTCAGTCCCCAGTGCCACATAAAGGAAAAAAAAGTGAGCCCTATTTACTGTCATTTTAAATAGACTATATTCCTGAGATGTGTACCTTTTCTTGTATAATTTATCAGCCATTTATGCCTACTTTAAAAACTCTTACAAGCCACAAATGCACTAGATACACTATGGGATGATTAAATTCTATATACATTAGAATTTAAATATGGTAAAAAATTTAATCTTAGCACACTGTATCATTGATATAATTTAATATACTATTGCTCATCTACATTGTAAAAGAAATGATAATTTAATACTTTTTCTAAAAGTAAAAGAAAAAAACTAAGCCTATTCCAGTAGGTTTCTACTTATTACTAGTTCATACGTACATTTACAAATTAGCTACTGACACCGTGGGAGTGCTATTCCTTTATAAATTATCACCTAAAAACTAGACAGGAAGCCCACGCTTCCTTGTTCTTGAAAGAAATTAAACTCATGACATTTAGAAAGGAATAAAATATAACCTTGCTGTCCTCCTCCACATTTTGTTCTCAATAGTTAACAACTTAGACTAAGTATGTTCTGTTCAAAGGGTCACATAAAAAATTAACAAGGACATTTCACTTCAGTTTTAAAAATAGGAAAGGACTTTAAATATCTCTATAAAATTGTACTTCCTTCATTTTAGTTATTCCAAAACTAAGCAACACTGGACTATGATGGAATTAGTGATTGATCTCTACCCTGAAATAACTGCTGAAATGTCTCCTGCTTTTCCCCTACCATCATGTCTGTTAGAACATACGCTGTGTCCTTAAATAAACCTGATATGAGCTCAGCAGAATAGAGAATTCAAAAGCCTTCAAGGAACTTAACTCTCCTTCAACTTAGGACTTCCAGTTTAGAAGATTCAAAATACACAAAGGAAAAAGAAAATTAATTTTGAAAATTAGTTATGCTTTGTATATATTTTGGTTAGCAACACAAATGATATGTATAAAAGAGATTTAAGAGGATAATACCAAAATTTTAGTGACTTGTCTCCAGGTAGGAAGGTGAGTTTGGGGGGTCTAGTTTTATTTTGCTTGTTTTTTGTTTGTTTGTTTTTTGTGGTACTGGGGATGGAACCCAGGGTCATTCTACCTCCAAGCTATATCCCCAGCCCTAATTTTTATTTTTTATTTTAAGACAGGGTCTAAGTTGCGGAGGGCCTCACTAAGTAGCTGAGGCTGGCTGCGAAATTACAATCCTCCTGTCTCAGTCTCTCATGTATGGGGATTACAAGTGTGCGCCACTACGCCCAGCTTTTGCTTATTTTTTTTTTCTGTAACAAAATATAATATATTTATAAATAATTTTTTCCATTTCTCATTACAAAACCAAGTTATTTTTTATTTTTTCTAGCTTAAAGACAAAGCAACATCTTTGTATTCTAATAAACATTTTATACTTGAACAATGAAAAATTTCCCACTCTTTTGTCAGTAAAAACTACTGTTTAGCCGAGTGTGGTGGCACATGCCTGTAATCCCAGTACTTGGGAGGCTGAGACAGGAGGATCTCAGGTTCTGCCAGCTTCAACTACTTAGTGAGGCCCTCTGCTACTTAGTGAGACCCTGTTTAAAAATAAAAAATAAAAAATAGGTCTGGGGGTGTAGCTCGGAGGTAGAATGCCCCTGGTTTCATTACCTAGTTCCGCAAAAATAAGTAAATAAATAAAATTTTAAAATAGGCCTGGGGATATTGCTCAGAGAATGCCCTTGAGTTCAATTCCAAATAAAACACACACACACACACACACACACACACACACACACACACACACACTGCTTAAAAATAAATGTAAACCAGGTGTGGTGTTGTATGCCTATAATCCAAGTACTTGGTAGGCTGAGACAGGAGGATCACAGGTTCGAAGCCAGCCTCACAACTTAGTGAGGCCCTCTGCAACTTAGTGAGACTGTTTCAAAACAAAACAGGGCTGGAGGTAGCTCAAAGGTAGAATGTCCCTGGGTTCAATCCCCAGTACCACAAAACTAACAAATGCAACAGAGATGGGCATGGTGACACATACCTGTGATTGTAGTACTTGGGAAGCTGAGACAGGAGGATGGCAGGTTTGAGGCCAGTCTTGACAATTCAGCAGAGACTCATAGCAACCTAGCAAGACCCTGTTTCAAAATAAAAAAAATAAAAAAGGGACTGTGGGTGTAGCTCAGAGATAAAATGCCTCTGGGTTCAATCCCCAGTACCATACCAAAAAGAAAAAAAAGGCAATAGGGCTAGAGGTGTAGCTCGGTGGTAGAGCTCCAGCTTGGCATGTTCGGGGCCATGGGTTTAACTGCCAGCACCACCCCAAAATTTAAATAAATTAATAAATAAATGCAATAAAATTATGTGCTCCAGAAAAGATTTCCCACAAGAAGCCAGCTTACACGCACATGACCCCCCATAGGAGCAGACTGCCCTCTGGCTGAGGTCCGCCTCTCAAGGGCACTCCTAGGGCACTCCTGGGTCACCCCTCACTTCTAACTACTATCATCCCGGAGGGCATAACAACCATCTCTATTCTTGTTACAAGATACACATAGAAGCAGAGCGTGGTGGCACACACCTGGGATCCCAGGACTTGGGAGGCTGAGACGGCTACTTAGCCTCAGCTACTTAGCCAGGCCTTGCTTCCAAATAAGAAAATAAAATAGGGCTGGGGTGTAGCTCAGAGGTAGAAGGCCCCTGGGTTCAATCCCCAGCACCACACATACACAAGATATACACAGAAGCCCATGCACTCTCCAACAGCAGCTTCTTGGTACACTGGAAAGCAAAGTAGGTTAGGATTAAGTCTTACGTTCCAGCTCTGGCTATGCCATTTATTACACATTTTTTCATTCAGTATAAAGAAGAGATAAGAGAATTATTTTGTGTTAGTTTGCTTAAGGTTCTTAAAATACTTCTTTCTAGCCAGGGCGTGCTGGCACAAGCTTGTAATCCCAGTACCTGGGAGGCTGAGACAGGAAGATCAGAGTTCAAGGACAGACTCAGCAAGTAGTGAGACTCTCATCAACCTAGAGAGACCCTGTTTCAAAAATAAAAACAAAACAGAGCTGGAGGTGTAGCTCAGAGGAAGAATGCCTCTGAGTTCAATCCCCTGAGTTCACACACACACACACAATTCTTTTTAAGCTGGGTGAGGTTTTTAACCTGGGTACAGTGTAGTGCACCTGTGGTCCCAGCTACTCTAGAGGCTGAAGCAGACCTCCTGAGCCCAGAAGTCTGAAGCCACATCTAGGCAACACAGTGAGACTCTCATCTTTAAAAGTGGGAGGCAGCAATGTGAGCCTCGTGGTGAGACACTTCTATAGCACGCGTGAGGCCCTGGGTGGGATCCAAGTACCGCAAAATTACATTTTTTTTTTTTTGCGGTACTGGGGATTGAACTCAGGGGCATTCTACCTCCGAGCTATACCTCCAGCCCTTATTTTTTTATTCTTTATTTTGAAACACGGTTTCACTAAGTTGCGGAGTACCTCACTAGGTAGCTGAGGCTGGCCACGAACCCGGATCCTCCGGTCTCAGCCTCCCAAATGCTGGGATTACAAGCATGCGCCACCACACCCAGCTTAAAAAACTTTTTTAGTGTTAAAAAATAAAACAATAACTGCCACTACAGGAAAAAATACAGACATAAGTAGAATTAAAAGTGGAAGTTCCCTTTATGTATCTCCACTCCTACCACCCACAAGGAAGCCTAAAAAATTACTAAGAAGATTTTTCTTTAAACACCAGCTGATAAGTTATCTGCTTCATTCACAGATATCTGGATCAAAAGGAATCTCCTCTGAATCTGATTAATAGCCTCTGAACATCACTCAGAGACTCTATAGAGTTTCAGATCAATATTGTTACCACACAGAAGGGAGGAGGTTACTGTGTTACATACAACATAAAGAGTGACCTCAGAGTGGTGATCATGCCTGTAACCCCAGCTACTTGGGAGGCTAAGGCAGGAGGACATCAAGTTTAAGGCCAGCTTGAGAAACTTAGCAAGACCCTATCTCATGATAAAAAACAGAACTGGGCTGGCATGCACGGGGCCCTGGGTTGGATCCCCAGAACTACAAAAGGGTGGGGGGGGTTGACACAAACATTTAACAACCAGCAGACCAGCTGCAACGGTCACTACAGCTCTGCATCAAATATTTCCAATTGCTCCCAAGCACTGAGAAAAACTCCACCTTCCCATTCCTTTGAACATTATGTGAAGCCACATGAAGAGGAAGTGAAGGAGACCCTTCCGGCCTTTAAAGTTTCCACTAGTACTTGATTTTGCCTTCTCTCTTTCCCTCTGCAATGGCAATTGCCAGCATTCTAGAAAGATGGGTGAAGACATCAGCTTAGGTCTCTGAATGGCAAAAATGGGCATAGCCTACCTCCTACCCAGTACCTCCCACAATGATCCACACTGCACATGCACATCCACGAACTTCTGGTGTGGTAATCCACAGAGATAGAGGGATGCAGGTGGCTGCTGCCACTAACTCACAACCTAGTTGGTCCTGACTAGACCACTGCTTATAAAGTTAATACAAAAGCAAGAACAGCTGGGCACGAGGGCAAACACCTGTAATCCTGGTTCTCAGGAGGTTGAGACAGGAGGATCGCAGGTTCATAGTCAGCCATAGCAACTCAATGAGGTCCTCTACAACTTAGTGAGATCTTGTTTCAAAATAAAAAATAAAAATATAGGGATGGGGGTGTAGCTCAGAGGTAGAATGCCCCTGGGTTCAATCACCAGTGAGAGAGGGAGACAGACAGACAGACAGACAGACACACACACACACACACACACACACACACACACACACACACACAGAGGCAGGAATATTCTCAAAATGAAGGTCAATGAAAAAAGAACCCAGCCTTCCTGGATAGCAGCAACAAAAGACCTAACACTTAAATAGCACTAACTACACGCAAGCGCTTGCTGCAGCTTGGATCTGAATGTCCTCCCAACAGCTCACTGGACCAGGGGGGCTCCAGCCTCATCGGTGGCTCAATCCACTGATGGCTGCTGAATGGACTCCTGAGACGTGGGGAAGCCAGGTGGGCAGCAAGGCACGGTTAGAGGAAGTCTCACCCGGGCAGCCCCTGCAGGAGCAGCTCTCGTCCTGCTCTCCCCTCTCCTACTGCCACGAGCTGAGCAGCCTCCTCTCCTCTATTACGGCTTTTCACCACGATGTTGTGCCTCTCACCTTAGCCCATGAAGCCAGCCAACCATGAATTAAACCTCTGAAACTGTGAACCAAAATAAATCCTTCCTCTTTTAAGTTGTACATGTCAGGTATTTTGGTCATAGTGACGAAAAGCTGACTAACACAGCACTGCTCTAAGCTCTCTCTATAAACCAACTCATTTAATTCTCACAACACTATTGTATCAGGCACTTAATAACGGGCATTATCACCCCCATTTTATAAGTAAAAGACTGAATTACAGGGACACTAAGTAACTTGCCCAAGGTCACAGAGCTCAGGAAATGATAGAGACAAGATTCAAATCCAGGCAGTTTAGCACAAGTCTATATCCTTACCATCATGATGTGCTGCATATTGTAAAAGCACAATAATTAAACAGTGTGATAATGGGGCATAATGAGACAGGCAAACCAACAGAACAGAGAGGCCAAAAATAGAATCAAATGCACACAGGGTGTCAGCACATGGTGAGCACGCCTAGATGTTCCAAACCCTGAAACACACATTCCAGATTCTGGAGCATTTATTTATTTTTGGTACTGGGGATCGAACCCAAGGGCATTCCACCTCCCAGCCTTTTTAAATTTCTTATTTTGAGGTAGGGTCTCGCTAAGTTGCCGAGGCTCTCACTAAGATGCTGAGGCAGGCCTTGAATCTGCAATCCTCTTGACCCAGCCTCCCAAGTCCTGGGATTACAGGTGAGTGACACCATACTTGGATTTAGATTTCAGAATTTTTCATTAGTGATTCTCAAGCTACAAAATCTATGCCTATATTACAAAATCCTAAAAACTTTCAAAATCGGAAACACTTCTGGTCCCAAGCATTTAGCATAAGGATACTCAACCTATAAACATAATGATGGAGAAAAGTTTATTCAGAGGCTGAGGGTATACAGCTCAGTGGCAAAGCAATTTGCCTCGCATGCACAAGGCCCTGGGTTCGATCCCCACTACCAACAACCTTCTCCAAAAAAAGTTTATTCAATAAATAATTATTTTGAAATTTCCATATCCTTGTTGTCAGCAACTCCAATTCTAGACATTTATTCTTATTTTATTTTTATTTTTAAATTTTAAGACAGAGTCTTGCTAAGTTGCCAGGTGGCCTTAAACTTGTGATCCTCCTGCCTCAGACTCCCAAGTAGCTGGGATTACAGGCATGTGCCTCCATGCCCAGCTTTCCAGGTATTTATTCTATAGCTATAGCACTTATATAAAGTAACATGCATGTTACTTCTCGCAGCAGCACTGTAAAACAACCTAATTATATAATCCATTCACACAATGAAATGCTATATATCAATTAAAAAATAAAAAAATCAGGTATGATGCACATGCCTGTAATCCCAGTACTCAGGAGGCTTCAGACAAAGGATCATAGAGCTGAGACCAGCCTCAGCAACTTAGACCTTATTTCAAAATTCAAAAAATAAATTAATAAAAAGGGCTGGGGTGAGGTAGAATGACCATGAGTTCTATTCCCAGTACCACACACACACACACACACACACAAACAAGTTCCTTATTTACTGACATGGAAAAATCTTGAAGATAAATAGGGGGAGGGGGTAGAAAAGCAAAAGAACAAGCGCAAGGAAGGAAGGAAGGGTGCAAAACATTATATAATATGCTGCCATTGGTCTAACAGGGTAGGGAGCAGGGACTATATCTGCATATAGACATACACATATATCTATATGCATAATATATCTCTGGAAACATATATAAGAAATTGGTGGTTTGGATTGCCAAAATTAAGATGGCTGGGAGAGAAGGAGTGGCAAGAAAACTTATATACCTTTTAAATTTTGAACCACTGAAAAGTACTGACTCTTCAATAAATAAATTGCTTAAATTTCAAAAGAAAGACTGAGCCACTCAGCAGCAGGGATAAATGCCAAAAGACTATATTGAAAATTGTCATGATAAAGAGGAACCAAGAAGGCACTATCCTCTCTAGACAAGCAGAGAGAAAGCCAGTTGGAAGAAAGGAAAACGGAACAGATGCACAGAGCCAGCGAGATGCCAGAACCTTGCAGCCCCTGAGTGAGAGTGATGAAGTCTGCAATCTTCTTCTTCTTCTTTTTTTTTTTTTTTTCTTTTGCGGTACTGGGGATTTAACCCAGGGGCATTTTATCTCCAAGCTACACCCCCAGCCCTATTTTTTATTCTTTATTTTGAAACACGGTCTTGCAAGTTGCTGATGGTCTCACTAAGTAGCTGAGTCTGGCTGCAAACCTATAATCCTCCTGTCTCAACCTTCCAGGTACTGGGATTACAAGCGTGCACCACCACTCCCGGCTGCAATCTTTCTAATACTTACCAGTTCCAGTTTTTACCAGGCCCAGATGTGATTCCTTCCTGTCCATAGAATGCCAAGATCCCAGTACACCCTCCACCACCTTCTGAACTTATATATATATATCCAGAAGCATAGAAATCGTGTAATTAAAAAAGAATGATAGAGCTGCTATACCCCCAGCCCTATTTTTTATTCTTTATTTTGAAACAGGGTCTCACTAAGTTGCGGAGTGCCTCACTAAGTAGCTGAGGCTGGCCTTGAACCCGTAATCCTCCCATCTCGGCCTCCCAAATACTGGGATAACAAGTGTACACCACTATGCTCAGCTAAAAATCAACTTTTTTTTGGGGGGGGGGGGTACTGGGAATTAAACCCAGGGCATTCTACCTGTGAGCTATACCCCCAGCCCAATTTTATGTTTTATTTTGAAACAGGGTCTAAGTTGCAGGGGGCCTCGCCAAGTAGCTGAGGCTGGCAGTGAATCTGCAATCTTCCTGTCTCAGCCTTCCAAGTGCTGGGATTACAAGTGTACACCACTACGCCTGGCTGAAAATCAACTTTTAAAACGTAATAACAGAAGCTGGTTGTGATAGAGCATGCCTGTAATCCTAGTGCTTGAGAGGCTGAGGCAGGAGGATCACAGGTTCATGGCTAGCCTCAGCAACTTAGCAAAGTCTCAGCAACTTAATGAGAATTTGTTTCAATAAATAAATAAATAAACCAGGCGTGGTGGCGCATGCTTGTAATCCCAGTACTTGGGAGGCTGAGACAGGAGGATCACAGCCTCAGCAATTTAGTGAGGCCCCCTGCAACTTAGTGAGACCCTGTTTCCAAATAAAATATAAAAAAATAAGAATTAGGGCTAGGCGTAGCTCACAAAAAAAAAAAAAAACCAAGCCAGGTGTAGTGCCACACACACACACCTATATTCCAGGAGGATCACAAGGGCCAGCATGGGCTTAACAAGAAAATAAAAAGGGCTGGGGATGTAGCTTGGTGATAGAGCACTTGTCTACCATGTGAAAAGCCCTGGGTTCAATTTTTCAGTACTGGGAAAAAAGGAAAAATAACATCTATCACTTTATGAGTACTTCCCATTCACCATGCACTCTATGGTAATTTTATATATAATAACTGTTTCTCACAGCAACGTTATGAGGTAGGTACTAGTAGCGTGACTATTTACAGATGAGGAAACGGACACATAAAGAACAAATAACTTGTCCAGAAATACAAGATTTCTAAGATCTTTTCAGGTTCTAAAAATTTGTATACCTAAATCAAGCTACCAAAATCATAAATTTAAAGCCGGGTGTGGT
>PVLC010031735.1:0-5000 GCA_004027655.1 Graphiurus murinus | reverse complement strand
CGCTAGTACTCAAAAAAAAAAAAAAAAAAAAAAAGAGAGAGAAATCTATATATACAGGCATACAGAGGCTTTCTAGGCATGTTAAATACAAAAGCAATTTGGGGAGAAAACTGACATAACTTGAATATATTCTGTGACATGGCAAGAGAAATATTTATGTGTACTCACAAACAGAAAAGGTTCTGAGAATACACTAACCAAACATGACTGGTACTTTCCTCTGATATGTATTAGGGCAAGGATGTCAAAGGAGACTTTCTCATCTACTTTACATGCTTCTGAACAGTTAGGGTTTTTGTTTTTTACATTGAGATATCTTTGTATATTATTAATTAAAAATGAAAAATTTTAAATTAATCAAAGAAAGCTACTGTAACGAAAACCTTTAGATGTCAAACTTTCTCTTCTCCAAAGAACAGATGGGTGATACAAACTGCCCTTGTTAGTGTTGTTAGTTTTAGGGAAATGTTTCCTTAGTAATTACCTGGAACCACAAAATGCTAAGTGGCAATCTTCCCATCCCAACTCAGTATTGTTACTTTAATTTGCTGGAATTAGCAGAGAGGAACATGTTAACAAAATTATATATGTACCTACTGTGTATTTGTTAAGCTTTGGAACACTTTCTTTGACCTTTTCCACATTAAGTGAAGGGTTTCTAAAAGCTAACGCTCCTTGACAACAAACCAAGGATACAAAAGGCCTGGGCCTGCTCAGCTTTGTGTGCTGCAGGATCAAACACGGTGAAGAGCTGCAGTCGCAAGCAGTCCCGCCACGGCCGACTCAGCGCATTTACAGCAGAAGCAGGGGTGCTGAAAGCCCAATGCACTGTTCTTGGTTCTTTAAGCAACCAAGCTTACATTTGGGCTAGTATATTACTTTGTTTTTTATTGTGCTGGGGATTGAATCCAGGGGCATTCTACCTCTGAGCTACACCCCCAGCCCTATCTTATTTTTATTTTGAAACAGGGTCTCACTAGGTTGATGAGTCTCACTACTTGCTAAGACTGTCCTTGAACCTACAATCCTCTTGTCTCAGCCTCCTAAGTACTGGGATTACAGTCATGTGCCACCACATCTGGCTCTCTTTTTACCTTTTTTTGCAAAACTAAGATTGAACCCAGTAGCATTTTACCTCTGAGCTATATCCCAGCCCTATATTTTTATTTGTAATTACTCTTTATTTTGAAACAGGGTCTCACTAAGTTACAGAGGGCCTCACTAAGTTGTTGAGGCTGGCTGAGAACCTGAAATCTTCCTGTCTCAGCCATGTGCGTCACCACGCATGCTTTTTAGCTTTTTAAATGAGGCTGTTCATCAACATCTATCTAGGTAGTAACATTCTTTTGGACCTAAAAATGCTCTCAGAGCTATTAACATGGGCAATTAGTAGAGAATATAGAAATACAGAAAATGTTCAAGAATATTAAGCTAAAAAGGTCATTTGCACAAATACATCTATACAATAAGTACCTTACTTCCTATACGTATATATTATCAATCAGTTTCTCTTTGAAAACTTTCTACTAGCCAGGAATGGTGGCACACGCTTGAAATCTCAGTACTTGGGAGGCTGAGGCAGGAGGATAGCAGGTTCCCAGCCAGCCTCAGCAACTTGTAAGGTCCTCTTCAACTTAGTGAGACCCTGTTTCCAAATAAAATAATAAAACAGGGCTGGGGGTATAGCTTGAAGGTAGAATGCCCCTGGGTTCCATCCCCAGTACCACAAAAAAAAAAAAAGAAAGAAAGAAACCTTCTACCAGTACAGTCCATTAGGGCTGTATCTGTCTTAAAGGGCACAGGTAGCCAGATGTGCTACACACCTGTAATCTCAGTACTTGGGAAGCTGAGACAAAGGATCACAGGTTCACAGCCAGCCTCTGCTACTTAGTGAGGCCCTCCACAACTTAGTGAGATCTTGTTTTAAATTAAAGAATAAAAAATAGGGCTGGGGTGTAGCTTGGAGGTAGAATGCCCCTGGGTTCCATCCCAGTACCACAAAAAAATTTAAAAATTAAAAAAAATTTAAGCTAGGTGTGATGCACATACTTATTTTTTTTTTTTTTTTTTTTTTTTTGCGGTACTGGGAATTGAACTCAGGGGCATTCTACCTCCGAGCTATACCCCCAGCCCTATTTTTTATTCTTTATTTTGAAACCGAGTCTCACTAAGTTGTGGAGTGTCTCACTAGGTAGCTGAGGCTGACCGCGAACCCGGATCCTCCGGTCTCAGCCTCCCGAATGCTGGGATTACAAGCGTGCGCCACCACGCCCGGCTGTGATGCACATACTTATAATCCCAGTATTTGGGAGGCTGGGACAGGAGGATCTCAGATTCAAGACCAGCTTCAGCAACTTAGCAAAACTCTGTTCAAAATAAAATAAAATCAACCAGGCGTGGTGGCCCATGCTTGTAATCCCAGTACTTGGGAGGCTGAGACAGGAGGATCCGGGTTTGAGGCCAGCCTCAGCTACTTAGTGAGGCACTCCACAACTTAGTGAAACCCTGTTTCAAAATAAAGAATAAAGCCAGGCATGGTGGTGCACGCTTGTAATCCCAGTACTTGGGAGGCTGAGACAGGAGGATCCGGGTACGCAGCCAGCCTCAGCTACTTAGTGAGTAGCCCTCTGCAAATTAGTGAGACCCTGTTTCAAACTAAAGAATAAAAAATAGGACTGGGGGTGTAGCTCGGAGGTAGAATGCCCCTGGGTTGAATCTCCACTACTGGGAAAAAAAAAAAAAAAAAGAATAAAAAATAGGACTTGGAAGCCAGAGACTGGAGGATCAGGGTTCGAGGCCAGCCTCAGCTACTTAGTGATGCCCTCCGCAACTCAGTGAGACCCTATTTCAAGATAAAGAATAAAATAGGGGTGGGGGTGTAGCTCGGAGGTAGAATGCCCCTGGGTTCAAGCCCCAGTACCACAAAAATAAATAAAATAAAATCAAGTTGGGGGTATAGCTCAGAGGCAGGGCAGAAGGCACATGGGTTCAATCTCCGGTACTACAATAAATAAATAAATAAATAAATAAATAAATAAATAAATAAATAAATAAATAAATAAATAACTCAGTGGTAGAACACCCGCTGGGTTCATGGGTTCAATCCCCAGGAAACACCCCGCCCCTCCCACACACCCCCTAACCTTAAACCTAGGGTTAAGACAGTAATTCAATGCTATCATGAGATTCCAAATAGCACTGGTGAGTGCCTACCGCTCCCTTCATTAGAGGTCACATACATCTAAGTCCCAACCCACAGCCATACACTATACAAATCTAACCTTGACCCGACCCTCCCTTCCCAGATGACTCCAGTTTCTTTCAGAAGTACATGCTTATAATTTCAGTACTTGGGAGGCTGAGATAGAAGGATTGTAGGTTTGAAGCCAGCCTCAGCAACTTAGCAAAGCCCTGTTTACAAATAAAAAATAAAATAGGGCTGAGAGTGCAGCTCAGAGATAGAACGGTCCTGGGTTCCATCCCCAATACCCCCTTCTTTCCCCCATACACACACACAGACACATGTGCATCTTTCTGCCAGGTGGTGGTGCACACCTGTAATCAGGAGGTTAAGGCAAGAGGGTTGCACATGAGGCCAGCCTGAGCAACTCAGGGAGACCAGTTCAAAATTTTTTAAAAACAGCCTGGGGACTGGGGGTGCAGCTTGGAGGTAGATTTCCCCTGGGCCAACCCCCAGTACCAAAAAAAAAAAAAAAAAAAAGTAGATGCTAAGACACTTCTACACTTTACCCTGCCATCATAATGACAACAAGAGCAATGCTTTAAACAGGTTATAAAACATTTCCTCATGCAACTCGCTTAATCTTCACATCATCTTGAGGTAAATAATGACAACAGAACTGCTATTTATTGAACACTAGTGCAGGCACCTCCTTAAGAACTTCATATAATTTTATTATTCAGATGGGCATGGAGGTACACACTTGTAATTCCAGTGCTTGGAGGCTGAGGCAGGAGGATTGCAGGTTTTTTGAGAGCAGTCTCAGCTAGCAGTTTGAAACCCTGTTTCAAAATAAAACAGGACTGGGGATGTGGCTTGGAGGTAGACTGCCCATGGGTTCAATCCCCAGTGCCACACACACACACACAAATAATAACAACAACAACAATAACTTTATTATTCAATTTTCTCAACAACCTGTTGAGGTTGGAGTAATATACCATGTACCAATGTCAGACACAAAGCGGAATTTAATCCCAATTTTATCTGATTCTAAAACCCATATTATCCAAATCACTACATATGGCAATATTCCATGAGAAAAACTTGAGTTTCAGTCCCAGCTTTATCACTTAACAGTTATATGACCTTGTGAAGTCACCTAATTCTCTTAAGTCTTATTCATCTACAAAATGAGAAGATAGCTGTTGTGCATATTTTATATAACAGCTGTAAAGATCAAAGGAGATGAAAGACATAAAGGTCTTCATAAACTCCCCAAAACTATACAGATGTTGTTATTATCATTCTTGGTTGTTTCGTTTTGGTCCTTGAGGAAGAGCCCAGAGGCCTTCTACCTCCAAGATACACTCCCAGTTCATTTTTTTAATTTTTTGTTTCAAAACAGGGTCTCAGCCAGGTATGGTGGCATGCTTATAATCTCAATACTTGGGAGGCTGAGACAGTAGGATTGCAGGTTCACAGGTGACCTCAGCTACTTAGTGAGACTCTGTTTCAAAATAAAGAATAAAAATTAGAGCTGAGGATATAGTTTGGAGATAGAATGTCCCTGGGTTCAATCCCCAGTACTGCAAAAGAATAACAAACAAAACAAAACAAAAAAAACAGGGTCTCACCAAGTTTCTGAGGTTGGCCTTGTTCCTCCTCCTCCCAAGTACTGGAATTATAGGCGTATGCCACTGCACCCAGCTCTTTCTTTTCTTCTTTTTTTTTTTGTACTAGGAATGGAACCCAGGGACACTGAGCTATACCCCCAGCCCTATTTTATCCTTTTTTTTTTTTTTTTTTTTAAACAGGG
>PVLC010031734.1:0-18612 GCA_004027655.1 Graphiurus murinus | reverse complement strand
GGGGGAGGAGAAGGGGAGGAAAGAAATGACATCTCTGGACACTTCTTAGGTTGGGTGAAGAACTGGAGGCTGTGAGGTCTGCAGAAGGATCCTGGACTCTGGTGTCACACTGCCAGCTGGCTGTATGACCTCGGGGGCCACATCCCTCTCTAGATTCTGGGTCTCTCAGTCTATAAGATGGAGTGATGGGACATAAGCTAGGTGTTCTGGGATCCTGAGAGACATATAGCAACTTCATGTGGGGGGGGGGGGCTGGGAATTGAACCCAGAGGCATTCTACCTTTGAGCTACACCCCCAGCCAATTTTATTTCTTATTTGAAAACAGGGTCTCACTAGGTTGACAAGAGTCTCACTACTTGCTATGGCTGTCCTTGAACCTGCGATCCTCCTGTCTTAGCCTCCGAGAACTGGGATTATAAGGGTGGGCTACCACATCCAGCTAGCAACTTCTTAAAAAGAATTCCCTATACAGCCATACACTTGCTACATGAGCATTATCCTCAGTCCCCTAAACTGAGGACAGGGCCCAGAGAGGTTCAGGTACCAGTCTAAGGTCACGCAGACAGTGAGAGAAGAGCTCAAGGCTCAGGTGTCTGGTAAATGTCCCAAACCCTGGGGTTGAACAGCCTCAGTCAACTGCACAAGAAAGAGCATCCACATAGCAACAGTGATGTCAGACCACTGTGGGAGGAGCATACCCCAGCCCTTCCCAGGCCCTCCAGCTCCCCTTTCCAGGCCAAGGAGAGGGACCTGATCGCCTGGGCCCCCACCTGACTCCAACACTCTGGGCCACCTTTGCCTGGAGGGAACTGTTTGGTGTCAGCTGGGGTTTGAGCCAGCTCCTTCCCTGCCTTAGACCAGAGAGCAAGCTTCTTGGGGCAGATGTGAGTCTTGTCATTGCAAGGAAGGGTTCTGAGCCAGGCGTGGTGGTGCACACTTGTAATCCCAGTATTTGGGAGGCTGAAATCAGAGAATCCGGGTTCACGGCCAGCCTCAGCTGCTTAGTGAGGCCCTCCGCAACTTAGTGAGACCCTGTTTCAAAATAAAGGATAAAAAATAGGGCTAGGGCTGTAGCTCAGAGGTAGAATGCCCCCAGGTTCCATCCTCAGTAACGCTAAAAAAAAAAAAAAAAAAAAAAGCAAGGAAGGGTTCTGGTCCCTGATGATGCATTTACCAGTTTGATGTGAAGGAGAAAAATTAGTAATTAATTATTCACATGACCACATTTCATTTTAAAATTTGAAACACTATCATCCCTATTCTGACTTGAAATGCTGTTTTTTTAATTATAAAACATGATGAAGATAGGACTTCTGGGAAGTCTAATCATGGCAAGATAAAAATTATCAAATACAGGTCTTTCAATTAAAATAATTAATTAGTCCATAAAATCCACAAATTTGGAAAAAACTGTACTTTATTTAGAGATATTCTTACCTTGCCTGAGGCACAGTCCAGGGCTTTGCATGCTATGTGTACTTAATAAATGCAAATCAAAAATAAATAAATAAATAAATGCACATCAAGCATTTATTTATTTGTAATCCCAGTACTTGGGAGGTTGAGACAGGAGGATCGCAGGTTCGAAGACAGCCTCAGCAAGTAGTGATATTCTCATCAACATAGTGAGAACCTCTTTAAAAATAAAAATAAAATAGGGCTGGGGGTATACCTTAGAAGTAGACTGTCCCTGGGTTCAATCCCCAGAACCCCCCCCCACACACACACACACAAAATAAAATAAATAAATATATATCACATGGCATATCATGGTTGGGGTCAGCAGACTTGGACTGGGGGATTCTGGGGTCTAGAAGCTCAGATGTCTGGGCAGGTTGAGCAAAATGTTGCATATTCAGTTTTAGCTTCCTCCTCTGCAAAAGGAGGAGACAGGACTAGGTGGGACCCTCTGAGAGGAGGCCCAGAGGCAGCAGCCCACAGCTCAAGGAAGGGTGACTGAGCTCAGCCTGGGGGTGTAATCTGGGCCAGTCTCCAGCACTGAGCACAGAGCTCTGCCCCCAACTGAAAATAGAAGCCGGGGGCATTTACCTCTGAGCTACACCCCCAGCAAAGTCTCCCTAAATTGCTGAGGCTGGCCTCGAACCTGTGATCCTCCTGTCTCAGCCTCCCAAGCACTGGGATTACAGGCATGTGCAATCATGCTTTTCCTGTGGTGAACACTTGGCTTCAAGAACAGCACGCTCTCCATCACAGCCTTTATGTCACTCCATTGTGTGTTTTCCAATCGGATCCCCTCATCACACTGAAAACAGAGACAGGGTCCAGTATTTAGCACAGCTCCAGGTACAGAGGACACATTCGGACATAGCACCACACATGGATGTGACCAGCCTCCGCCCTCAAGGACCAGCACAGGGGTGAGGAGAGGCGGGCAGCCCTGCTGACCCTGGGGGCATGCCGAGAAGAGAGGAGACCCCACTACCCCAGGGAGCATTATGGGCGACTGAGAAGGTGAGTGTCCTGCAAGATCAGAGGGCTGGCAGCTGGCCATCCATGGGGCCTGTGGTGAAGACATTTGTCCGAATGCCGGAACTAGAAGGAGCCAATCTGCCCCTCCCCAGAGCAGCATCTTCACACCACTGAGGGGGTGTTGCCCGTCCAGAGCAGGGCGCTGCCCACCCAGATGCCGTCTCCAGGTCCAGTTATGAAGTGGGATGGGGGGTGCAGGAGTGGGCACAGTGGCCTCCACTCGGTGTGGAAAGGGCCGGGGGAGCCATGGAGGAGGGATGGTGGTAGCCCTCCCACCCCCTCAGGGCTGCTCAGCTCTGCACAGTCTCAGCCCCATTCCCCAGACGTCGAGGGACACCCGCCGCTGACACCATGGCATTGGGTTTCCCCTGGGCTGGCTCAGGCTCCTGTCACCAGGCCTGCCAGGAAATTGCTGCTGACACCCAGAGAAGGCCCGGGAGTGGAGAGGCTGGGGACTGTGAAGTCTGAGCTTATGAAGTTCCAAGTGGGCACTTGACAGGGCTGGGCAGGGGAGATGGCTGTGGGTCTGCAGGGGGTGGGGGACGTAGCCAGGCAGGGCTGGGGCCCTCAGTCCCCAGCCTGGTCCTGGCCCTCCTGGCCTCTCCTTAGGAGGCTGAGGAACTTTGAGATTTGGTCAGCTTAACTGCATGGGGTAGGTGGAGGTGAAGGGGCAGTACTGTTCAAGGGTCACAGGACCCCTTGATATCCTCACCCCAAAGTTGTGCAAATTTGCCCCTCAACATCCTTTAGGAGCAAAGCCAGGGCAACCCCACCTTTGCTAGGCCATGTGCACATGCCAGGGACCCCAAGAAGCTTTAGCCTGGAGAGAAACCAAGTCTTCCTTGGCCTGTTCTGTCCTCACCCTGTGTTGTACTCTACCCCCTTCTCTCTCATTCCCCTGCTGTCTGTCTTCTCTGCTATATTTATCAAAATTAAAATATGCCTTGGCTCCCAGGTGCTCTGAGCATTTAGGGGAGAAACTGGGGAGGAAGCTGGGGACAAGTGGCAGGAGGGTCCTCAGACTACAATAAAAATGCCCCAATTAGCCAGGTGCAGCGGTGCACACCTGTAATCCCAGTACTTGGGAGGCTGAAGTAAGAGGATGGCAGGTTCAAGGCCAACATTCAGTAACTTAGCAAAACCCTGTTTCAAATTTTTTAAACAAAAAATAAAAAGTTCTGGGGGTGAAGCTCAGTGGTAAGGCACCCCTGGATTTAATCCCTGGTACCACAAAAAATAAAAAATGATTTGTTACTGTCTGATCCTAGTTCTCCACAAAGAAGGAGTGGGGAGACTGGAGATGGAATGACCAGGGCCACACACAGAGCACTCTGGGCTTTCAAGGGCCAAAGAAAGGTCTGCTGGTTTCTCTCCCCTCTGAACCGCACACCTCCCCCTAGATGGAATCCCTCAGTCCTGGGCTATGACATCCCCAGAGGCAGAGGTAAACTGTGTGCAGTGTGGGAAAGGCCAGGGTCTGTGGGGAGGGAGTCCCAGAGTGCAGCCAGGCCTCAGCCACAGGGTAGAGATGATGATGCAGACAGGCCTGTAGGAGGGTGGCGAGCACCTGCGGGGTACAGGTGGGGGCGGTGGGTGTACAGCCATAGTGCCCCAGAAGGCACTGGACAGTTTTGAGCACAAGGCTGGCCTCCTAGGGCATCTGACCTCAGCAGCTGGCAGAGGTGCCTCCTCCTCCTCAGAGACAGAAAGCCAGTGTCTAAGAAGTCTCAAGGGGAAAGCTGCATGGTCTACTGCAGATGACCAATCACTCTGCCCAAGGGGGTTTCAGCACTTTATTTAAAAAGACAGGATAAAATAAAAGATGGTCCTTCCCAATATTAATCTGCAGTGGTAGAGGTTAGACCAGGGGCTGATTTGGGAGGAACTGATTGAAAAGGACTCCAGTCAGGGTCTAGTTCCAGGTCTAGGAGGTGGTTACACCAGGGTAATGCACAGAGAAAGTCCTTGAGCCCTGCTCTTGGGATTAGTGCACTTTGCTTACACCTCAATGGAAAGGTAAATGGAGGCAGAAGTCAAAACCTGAGCTCATGGTCTAAGCTCATGGCAGGGGTGTCAATTCATGGATTCAAATTCTAGCTCTACCTCTTGGTATCTGTGTGACTTGGAACACATTACCTAGCCACTCTGTGCCTCAGTCTCCCATCTCTAAAATGAGGGTAATGGAGCCGGGCGTGGTGGCGCACGCTTGTAATCCCAGCATTCGGGAGGCTGAGACCGGAGGATCCAGGTTCGCGGTCAGCCTCAGCTACTCAGTGAGGCACTCCGCAACTTAGTGAGACCCGGTTTCAAAATAAAGAATAAAAAAAAATAGGGCTGGGGGTGTAGCTCAGAGGTAGAATGCCCCTGAGTCCAATCCCCAGTACCGGAAAAAAAATAAAATAAAATGAGGGTAATGATTGCATTTATGTCAAAGATTTCTTGTCAGAAATAAACAAGCAAACACAAGTGAAACTCATCAAACAGTGGGTGGTTGCAGTAATTACTCTGTAAGTGGTTAGTCGTTGCTATTAATATTATTCTAACCAAGTCCAGCTGACAATTTTATACTGACATGTAAAAATAGAGCAAGAAACTTCAAACACAGAAAATGAAACATGGAATATTTTGTAGTACGGATTATATTGTATGACGTTACTTTCTTATACAAACTTACCACTCAGATACACTCATTATTCAACAAATATTTATTGAATGCTGCTATTTCCAAGACTGTTCCAGACTTTGGGAACTAGATAGACAAAGTCGCTGTCCTCATGAATGTACATTCTCATGTGGAGGACAGTCGGTGAACAAAGGAGTAGTAGGTGTGATAGTGCACACCCGTCATCCCAGTACTTGGGAGGCTGAGACAGGAGGATCACAAGTTTGAGGACAGCCTTATCAGCATAGCAAGGCCCTCAGCAATGTAACAAGACTGTTTTAAAATAACAAATAAAAATAGGGCTGGAGAGTATAGCTTGGAGGTAGAATGCCCCTTGGTTCAATCCTCAGTATCTAAAAAATAAAGCAAGCCAGGCATGGTGGTCCATGCTTATAATCCTAGTACTTGGGAAGCTGAGACAGGAGGAACACAGGTTTGAGGACAGCCTCAGCAAGTAGTGAGACTCTCATCAACCTAGCGAGACCCTGTTTCCAAATAAGAAATAAAAATCAGTCTTGGGGTGTATCTCAGAGGTAGAATGCCTCTGGGTTCAATTCCTGGTACCACACAATAAAAAAATAAGTAAGTAAGTAAATACATACGTACATAAATAAACAAAGTAAAGCAAATAAATAGGTAATAGAATGTCAACAAAGAACACCAGGTGGTACCTGGGCAGAAACAAAGAACAAATCTTGAAAGAAATCAGAGTGGGGAAACACTTTACCTACTGAGGAACGAGGATAAGAATTCCATCAGACTCCTCTTCAGATGCCACACAAGCAAAATGAGAGTGAATATTTTGAAGTGCTGGAAGATGAAAACTCACCAACCTGGAATTCTATATCTGGTGAAATAACACTTCAAAAGTGAAGAAGAAATAACCACTTGCTCAGACCAACGATGTCAACGGCAATGAGAGCTCTGAGGACAAATAAAGCAAGTAAGAGTAAGGGGCTGGAGAGTGGTGGAAGGGAGCAGCACAGCAATAGAAAGAGGCCCTCGTGGTAGGAGCAGGCCCAGCCCAGGTGGAGGGCAGGAGGTGTTCCCAGTGTCATGAGAAGCCACAGGAGGGTTTTGAGCCAAAGGGCAATACAATTAAATTTGCAAAAGCTCACTTTATCTTTGGTGTGTGGAGAACGAGGAGTCACAGAGACCAGTCAGAAGGTGAGAGCTGGCGGTGCACACAGAAGTCTCTGGATTCCAGGTACATGTGGAAGGTGGAGCTGTCAGTACCCAGAGATGGACGGATCTGGAGTGTGAGGAACAGAAAGGGGCCTCGAGGGCTTTGCGATCTGCACACTGAGAATGGTAGCTCCTTTCCCGAGCTGGGGGGCCTTGGGAGAGCAACTGGTTTAGGGAGTCAAGACTTCTGCTTTAAGCCAGGCCCAGTGGCACAGGCCCGTAATGTCAGTACTTGGGAGACTGGGACAGGAGGATTGCAAGTTTGAGGCCAACCTCAGCAATTTAGTGAGATCCCAGTTCAGAATTAAAAAGGACTGAGGTGTAGCTCGGAGTTAGAATGCCCCCTGGGTTCAGTTCAGTTCAATGATCCCTAGTACCACCACCAAAAAATTTTTAAAAAAGGATTTCTGCTTTGATTGGACATGTGAAGTCTGAGTTGCCCAAGAGGCCTTTGAAAGCACAGGACAACGGCACATCTGGACACACAAGTCCAGAACGCACGGTAGTGGGCAGAAGTGAGACTGTCATTCAGGAATGGCGGGGGCAGGGAGCAGCTCAGGTGTCCTGCTTGTGCTCAAGTGTGGGGTAAGTCCTGTGGCTCCACCAAGACAAATGAAACAATCCCTCTAGCAACCTCGTTAAGGTGGGAACATTCTGGCAAAGTCAGACACCAGTTGCTTGTGTCTCAGCAATTCCTTCAGTGTCTCCCTAGGGCAGCAGAGCACCAGGAAAGCATGGTTGGGAAGTAGGTGAGAGTGACGCTGCAGGCAGGCCAGCGGCTGGCCGGGAAGAGCCTGCCTGGACCTGCCGGGAGCTCCTCCGGGCTCCTGGGCGGAACCTGAGGGAATCTTAGGTGGAGCCAACTGCAGAGTAAGCAAATCTTTCCTCTCCAATTCCCTTTCCTATCCGATTACAATGTGCCCTTCAAGTAATAGCTGCATCTAGTCCCCAAGGATGTGGCAAAGGGGGTGACATCCCCAACATTTGCCAACATTCCTGTTTAAAAAAAAAAAAAAAACAAATCTGAGACGCAAAGCCTTCCACTGGCAACCTAGCTACACCACAGTAACATTGCTACCTTTCATTTTATTTATTTTTATAGCTGCTGTCTGTTTTATGGCGAGCGCTACTCTAGTGGTAAGAATGTAAAATTTGTGGTAAGTATGTAAAATTTCCTTCCAGAAGATATCTGTAGTAGGGTGGCGCATGCCTATAATCCTAGTATTTGGTAGGCTAAGACAGGAGGATAATAGGATAGAGGCCAACTTCAGTAATTTAGTGAAGCCCATAGCAACTTAGTGAGACATTGTTTCCAAATAAAAAATTAAAAAGGGCTGGTGATATGGCTCAGAGGTATAATGCCCCTGGGTTTAATCCCCAGTACCAAAGTAAGGGGGGGGGGTATTTGTGAGCCAGGCATGGTGGTGCACACCTAGAATCCCAGCTACTTAGGAGGCTGAAGCAGGTGCAACACAAGTTTGAGACCAGCCTGGACAATTACTGAGACCCTGTCTCAAAATAAAATAAAAGGGGCTGGGATTGTAGCTCAGTGGGAGAGCACTTGCCTAGCATGTGGGAGGCCCTGGGTTCAATATCTGGAACTGCAAAAAAAAAAAAAAATGTGCATGTGTGTATGTGTGCATATAGTAGGGTAAAGAAAAATATTAATAGTACAAATAGCACTCTGAAGGTTAAACTCAAGTTCTCACAAAGTCTGAAAAACATGGCTGGAAAAGGTACAGATACAAAATGATACAAAATACAAAGGTACAGATACAAAAATGAGCCTCATCTTCACACACAAAGCTTATTACCACCCAACCCACTCAAGGTTTAAGGGAGGGAGCAAGCACCCTTCTTCCCCTTCACTGCCCCCTGCAGGTCACAGGTGGTAACATCCCCCCTTCCCTGACTGTGTGTGTGTGTGTGTGTGTGTGTGTGTGTGTTAGTTAGTTAGTTAGTTAGTTAGTTAGTTAGTTAGTTAGTTAGTTAGTTAGTTAGTTAGTTACTGGGGATGGAACCCAGGGACATTCTACCTCTGAGCTACACCCCCAGCCCCATTTTTTATTCTTTATTTTGAAACAGGGTCTCAAGTTGCAGAGGGACTCACTAAGTAGCTGGCCACGAACTCGGATCCTCTGGTCCCAGCCTCCCAAGGACTGGGATTACAAGCATGAGCCACCACACCCGGTTTCTCTGCCAGTTCTGATATATGCTGTGAAGAAATTTCACCAAAAGAGAAAATTCAAAAATTCTCTGTTCGATTCTTACCATCTCAAGGCTGTAAAACTGAAGTCGTTACCAAAAAAGCCCCTGCAAGTACCACAAATTCATGAAGCAAAGATTACAATGTACATTTATGATCACACTTCTAACTCGCTGGGAGGGAAGCTCTGGACAAAAATGTCCCCAGACAATGCAGGCCTCAAAAATGAGAGTGAGATTAGCATGACTCAGTGCCTCAATTGGCATCTGGCCAAGGCCAGACCCAGAGGGGCCTGTGACACTTAGGTGGTCCACACAGCACTGCCCGCCAGTGTCAGATGACAGCACCCAGGTGGTGTCCTCAGACCCAAGCAGAGAGCAGAACTCTGAGGACAGAGGACAGAAGATCATCCATGCAAGCCACACTGACCCTTTTGGGACCCCATAGAAGCCCCCACACCCCTTCTCAGAAGACCTTTTGACTCAGTGATGTTATCCCAAAAGTAGGAAGTGTGGGTTCTGGGTTCTCAGCACCTCCAGCTGCACGGAGCTAAGGGGAGGCACAGCTGTCTTGCCTGAAGCCATGTCTCTCGTGAAGGAGAAACATCCGGCCAATTCCATCCAGAATGTCAGTCAAAATCCCAGGGAGGGGTCGGCAGCTCAGCCATCTTGTCTGCCAGCTCTAGTGTCCTGGGAGCCGGTTCCTGGACCATCCCGGGCCAGGATGGGGAGGGGCCCATCTCCGGAAAACCATGGCCTCAGCTGCCCCTCATTCATACTCTCCTCACCCACCAAAAGCTCTGGGCTGCTGGCCTACAATCTGGGGGAGGCTCAGGGCCTTGCAGGATATGACCCAGGATGTGGGACCCCCGCAGGCCCCACAGAGAGATATGCAGAGGTGAAAGGGCAAACCTGTTTCCAGTCTCCTTATCAGGAGTGGCCGAGTGAAAGGGAAGTGGGCAGCCCCTGGGGTCAGGCTGGGGGGTCACGGCTGGGGCAAGGCTAGGCCCAGGAGACCTGAGAGGAGACCCTGCTGGGCAGGGAAGAAGGGGGGGGGGACAAGGGAGGGCCAGGACAGGACGACAAAGTGAGGGTGACATATGGCCCTTTCCCAAGGGGAGGAGTTTCCCAGGTTTGCCTGGACTTGGGCTTCCCTGATCACTGAGACTCTCATTTTCAAAACCAGGATGGTCAGTCATCTGGTCACTCGGTCACCCAAGGAGCAGCTCTGGCTAAGGGGCTGTCAGGCCTGTCCCACCCCTTTGTTTGAATGCCTTCTTACTTCTCCCCCTCCCTGTGTGCATTCACCACATATTATTGCAATGCCTCCTATGTGCCAGGCCTGCTGTCAGGCAGTGGCAATTCAGAGTAAAAGGACAGACATGCCCCCCTGCCATCCCAGAGCTGGGAAATTATGTACCTTGCAAAGTCCAAGTGGAATCCTTACTCCCTCCCCCTATGGCCTCTCCAAACAGCCCCCATGGGGCCTCGGCGGCATGCTTCTGAAGTCCTTCCCATGGGCGGGAACTGCCATCCACTGCTCTATCTGCCACCATGGTGGGTGCCCGGCACAGGGCCCGAGCAGGGAGGTGTTTAATGCATGTCTTGGGTGGAGAGCAAAGGCATTGAGGGCGGGCTGGAGAAGGGGATGCCCCATCTTGTAATGCTTGCAGTGCCTCCCTCCCAACCACCATTACAAGCACACACCCATGCACACAGGTGTCCATCTAGACTTGGAGTGGCATTCTCCCTGCCCCCACACAGTGAGGCTGGCCTGTCCTCTACAGGTACCAGCCTCTAGGCAGACCCCAGCCTGGTCAAGGAAGGGTGGCCCCTGGGATGGGTAGGTTGAGGGGAGACAGGAGCTGGCTGGTCTTCCCATAGCAGAAAGGTCTTGGGAGCTCAGGCTCTAGCATCCTGTCTCCTCAGTGGCCCACCTGCAAGAAGCCCACTATATATGCCCCTGGTGTGTCTGGGGGTATGCTGGGGAGACAGAGCCAAGCCTAACCTCCTGCAGCTGGGACCCTGGGCAGAGGTTAAGCAGTTGGAGCACAGCAGAAATCACTGGTGGGGTGGAGTCGGGACAGGTGCTGGAAGAGGTTAGAAGCTCTGGCTACATTTGCAACAGTACCTCTGCCTACCTAAGGAGGAGGGGATTGATCAGTGGAGTCACCTGAGACTGTAAGTCTCCAGCATGTAGGAGCTTGTGCAGTCATCTGGGTATACCACCCAAGGAAGTTTTAAAAGTGGGCCAACACCAGATCAAGCTTGGCCCTCACCCACAGGAGCCCCACATTTCTGTCCTGCCCCCTGGTGGCATTGTATCATATTACAACACATGAGATGTTAAAGCAGTGTGGTGGGGTTCTGACTGTGGCTGAGCTTGCAGGACGCCCCCATCTTTCGGGTGTGGTCTTGGAATATCATTAGGATGGGACTCCTGGGGGGTTCTAGGAACAGCTGGAATCCAGCCACTCCTGACCAGCTGGGAAATGGGAGAAAAAAGCAGGATGTGGGAAGACCACGCCCGAGAACAGGACAGCACGGGCCTGATGCATGCTCTCCTCATGAGCCACAAACAGGGGGAACACAGAAGAGACCTTGGAGTTTTTTGGGTTTTTTTGTTTTGTTTTTTTTTTAATTGAAACCTAGGTGTCCAGAATTGGATTATGACTTAATCATAGTCCTTGGTTCCCAGCACACTTTCATTTAGCTAATTATCCCCTTGGCTATTTTTTATAACTCAAATTCCTATGAACAGGGGACTCTCTTCCTTTATTTTTAAGCAATAGGGCCCCTTTTCCTCAAAAGGAAACTTCACCTGGAACCCCAGTATATGCAAAGTGGAACTGGTGTGCAAAGTGGAGCTGGGGGACTGCCTGTCTCCCCGTCTCACTGCCTCAGCAGTCCTGAGTAGCTCTCGGAATCCTGTAGAACATGCTCTGCACCAACAGTACCCATCCGACAAAGTCCTGTCTCCTCCATTCCTAAGCCCCAGTGCCCAGCACATGCCCAGTCCAGTGCCCTGTTTCAACAAATATTGGGTGAGATGTATTAGAGAAACTTGTTCTAACAACCAACCAGGTCTGCTTTGGCAAGGGATAACACCAAGTGTCTCTGCCCCCAAGGTCCCCCACCCCATCAGCCTACCAGTGCCTAATGTTCCCACATCACCACACAGTGTGACCCTACATGTCCTCCAGGACCCAGAACAAATGCCACTTCCTCCATGAAGCTTTCCCACATGCTGCCTTTGAATTCTGCAGCCACTTTAAGACGCCACCGCCTCTCTCTCGCATTCTTCACACTCACTTAGCCCTCCGCCTACGTTGCTCACATTCCTGCCTCGTTTCCCCGACAGTGTAGACTGTGTAGACGCTGCCCTTCATCAAGGACAGGAGATGTCTGACTTCGGCATGCATCTCAGTGCTTCCCCACAGTAACATCAATACATGTTGGAGGAAGAAGGAATGGTTCTCTCCTGGTGCTCTGAAGGATACAGTGTCTCCAAAGGGCCTATTCATATTCTCCAGGATGGGCACCTGGAACCAATTTGATCTCCTATGGCATTAAGTTTATCGACTTTGAAAACTATCTCCAAGCAGAGAGCACAGAAGGGGACTGAGCATAGGGGAACATTAATGGGAAAGGGCATGTAAGGCCCAGGGGTGCCAGAGCTGCATACAGAAGGTGGGTTCCTGGCTCTGAGAGAGGGTCGGAACGTATGGCTAAGGAAGTGCCAGAGGTAGAGGTGGGGGCAGCAGAGCAGAGAAATGCTGGGGAAGGGTCCTGTCCTACAGCATATGAGCCTGCCTCCCTCCCTATGTGTTTCCAGTGCCTGGCTGGCTGGAAGGGGGAACTGGTTCCCCCCTACCCCCGCCCAGAACATCTGGGGCTGCATCAAACATAAAGATCTGGTAAAGAAAATTGTTATGGAAATATGTAACCGTGAGACATTATCAAAGGCGTCTTTAAAGTCCCCTTTCAACCCCCAGCCGGGTGGAGGTGGGGGGGACTGGAAATTAGAAAACTGGGAGACGATTACAGGACCATCAAAGTGGCCGAAATTCAATCCAATCTGCAGGTTTAAGGATGGCTAGCA
Source organism: Graphiurus murinus (assembly GCA_004027655.1). NCBI lineage: Eukaryota > Metazoa > Chordata > Mammalia > Rodentia > Gliridae > Graphiurus > Graphiurus murinus. Next base: position 5,967 of record PVLC010031734.1, on the reverse strand, counting down.
GACCCCTGCCCCAGCCCAGAAGACTGCAAACCCACTGTTTAAAAACCAAATCAACAGCATCATCAGATCCGGGTATGGAGCAAACAGACGGTGCCCACAAAGGCCTCCCTGGATTTCCCTTACTAGAGGAAACCTGAGAAGTGAGGCCCCTGGGGAGGCGCCCAGCTTCCAAGGTCCTTCTCCCCACCACATACCACCCTGGTTGGGCTTGTGCCCTTTGTCCTTTCATTCCTTTGGTGCATTTTTTTTTTCATCTTTTTGTACCTATTCTCTCTCCTTCCATCTATCCATCTCTCTTTATTTCTTTTTTAAGTGTTCCATCTCTCTCCTTTTCCCTCCCAGAATCTATTGTGTGTGTGTGTGTGTGTGTGTGTGTGTGTGTGTGTGTGTGTGAATTTTCATTCCTTTCAACACTGTGTCTGTCTCTACCTCTCTCTCTCTCTCTCTCTCTCTCTCTCTCTCTCTCTCCTTCTCTCTGGAATAACCTTTTTTCCTTGACCTCTCTCCAATTTTTGCCCTATTCCTGCTCATGAATTTCCTGTCACTTCAGACCACGTAGGAGGTGAAGGTCCTCTTTGGCTGGTTAATTTAACAATGTAAATCCAGGGTATTCTGTCCAGGTATCCAAACACAAATGACCCTCCATGAATGACCACCTAGGGCCCCTTCTCCCAGGAACCATTACCAAAACTCCCTGGCCACAATCTAACTACACTAGTATGCATCGGCACACAAAATAGACATGTGGTTTTACCTACAAGCAGGCTCTGTAGACACAGAAATTTATGTCAGGAGGGGTGGAATGCTACAGTACATAAAACTGATACACACAGAGAAGTTCCACAATTTACAATTCTTTTTTATGTGGAGTGAGAGAAAGAGACTGTGATTTTGCTGCTAATAAAACTCTCCATATTTATTCTCAAGATGTGAGGGTTTTCTCTCTTCCCATTTCTCACGGCCATAACCTCGAAGGCTCTGTTAGATTGGAGGTTTATAATTTTTAAAAGAGCCCAATTCGCCCGTGAACCACTCAGCTTTTTTGAGGAGGGAAAAAAAAATCTCCATTTTGTCATACATCTTAGAAGAATCGCTTCGGAAAGACAAAAGGAAACATGCATACACACGTACGTTTATCGAAGATTGGAAATGAGAAAAGAGAAAACGAAAGCATATGCTCAGTCCACAGCGCCAGAGCCCCAGGAGCGCAGCCGAGCCCAAGCCGCTGGCCGGCGCGGACCCCCGCCCGGGTGTGGCACCTCGCGGCCGGGCCGCTCTCCACCGCCGGGGGCCGGGACGCGTGCGGCACCGAGTGGCAGCGCTGGCTCGGTGCAGGCGGCACCCACCCGCGGCCCGGCTGCCCGTCGGACCAGCTGACCGCGGCCCCGCACCCGCGCTCCCGGGTCGCGCGTTTCACCGCCGGGCCGCCGCCGGTTCGCTCGGCTCCGGCAGGCCTGGCGGATCCGCAGCCCCCCGCGCGGTGCCGCCCACCCACGGGGCGCGGGGACACGCTCACCTCGCCGGGTCTGCTCGCCAGCGCTCGAGGGTCCGCCCGGCTGCGGAGAAGAGCGCGCCGCGCGGCTCCGGGCTCGACTCCCGAGGCGCCCAGAACCCCCCGGCGATCGCGGGGAAAAACCAAGCGCCTGTTCCCTTTGATCTGATTTTATAGAGACTTGAAGTTGACATTGAACTCTGAATGCTTTTTATCTATTTCAGTCTCTCTCCCTTATGCCCGTGCCTGCGCAGGGAACCCTCCCTGCAGGCTGGCGAGGGCGCGGGAGCGACGCGGGTCGCAGTCCCTTCCTACTACAGCCATCCTCAACTCCCGCTCGCTCAACGTACCTCTCCTTTCCCCACAAGCACCTCTATCCGCAAAGCTGGCACCCGCCGAGAGACAAGGGCGCTGGAAGGCGAAGGGCGCTGAGCCCGGTGCAGCCCCAGAGCCGCAGCCGGCGCGGCGCATCGGCCCTCCCTCCGCAGCCCCTGCACCCACGCCGAGACTCAATTACTTTCAGGTGTGGACCACTTAATAAAATAAATCTTCGCGCGCAAAAGGCGAGTTTTTAGGGGCCAGATTCAAAATAGCAGACTTTTAATTCATAAAGAGGGGCTTCCCTCAAATCTCCTACGGTTTTGGTGGAGCAGGGAAAAGGAAATTCGGTTAGTGTCTTCCAGGGCTGCCGTCCTTGGCTGGGTGGGGAGGCCCAGAGAGACTTTCTCCTTGTCTCTTTCTGTCGTGCTTTGGCTCTCCTTTCATCTCGGTTCTCTGTACATCAGAACGGAATTAACAATTGTTTGATCATTGTTAAACCAGGCAGAGCCTGGAGCCCAGTCTGGGAGACCCAGTGAAAACTGAAAGCTGTCCCCCCCTCACCTCTCTCTTCCCCTTTGTCTGTCATCCACTGGTCAACACTCTCTCCATCTGAGATTTCCAAACCTGGTTTTGTAACCCCAGGGAGACTCCACTGATCTCTCCGGCTTTGTGAAATGTGCAAAATGAAATAAACTTTAATTGGCATTAATTGTTTAAGTACAGATTATAGACCCCTGGCTGGGCAAGGGGAGCCAAGGAGGATGTTGGCAAACCCAACAAACCATTCTGGCGGGGCAAGAAAGGACGGCATCAGATAGCTCAGGGGTGTGAGAAAAGAAAATCAAGTTCTGAGGCGGGCAGTGGCTTGGTTTATTAAGGTGTGTGGCCAGGGAAGGCTCTCCCTGCCAAGAGGGGCCAGGAACTCTGTCCTGCACTGACTTCCTCCCTGGACTCTCTTGCCAGCCACCTCCTTCCAGGCCTCTGGAAGAGGAAGGGAACAGGTTTCTCTCTTCCCACCCGCACTGCACTTAACCTTCAGTAAAGTGCAGTTTCCCGTGAACAAAGGACACTTGTCCCTCCCCTGCTTGCTAGGAAATTCAGACCAAACAGAATCTGTGTGTAACTTTGGACGTATATAAACATGCTGCATATCGTGGTTCTGCTCTTTTAGAGGAGCTACTCACCCAAAGGTCTCAGAGGGCCCCTCACTTCTCCTCACACCACCAGGTCTAGGAAACTGCCCTTCTGGGCTCAGCGAGGGGAGTCCCCAGAGGTGACCAGATGGCCACGGTGGAGGGCAACTTGCCTTCATGGCGCCTGACAAGGGCCCACATGTTTCCCGTACAGAGAACAAATCTGCCCTATTAAAGAGTTACTCTTGGAGAAAGCACTGATGCAATATTGGAAACACGCTGGGTCCACTGTGAGAGCCGGAAGCAGAGGCAGGTCTCAGGAAGGCAGCGATGGCCAGTGGGCGAAACTAATCCCTCCACGTCCACCCTGACTTGGCTCTGCAAACTGAGGGAGGGATTATTGACCAATACATCCACACAGCAAGACCATGGGGGCTGGTGGCAAAGTTACAGAGAAGCCTCTGGGACAGGCAGGGAGGATGGTGCTGGCAACTCAGGGCCGGTCTGCCTGAGCTTGGGGCTGAATTGGAAAGAGACTTGAGGCTACCAAACCCCCTTCCCAGAGCCTGAACTTTATAGCAAATAATCCCACAGTTTGGGCCCCATCGACACTACTGATCTAAATAGCTTATTAACAAATGGAAAATATATAAACACACAATTGCTTCTAAGAAAAAAAATTATTAAAATCCCCCCCCCCGTGCGATTTGCAAAATAAATAGCTGAGACCATATGGGTGAGGGGGAAAGTGGCTATGTCCTAATTAGCTGTGTGCTCTTGGCAAAAGTCCCCTGTGTAGGCCTCCAGACCCTCATTTCTAAACGAAGACGACAGAGCATGTCAGTGGCTCTCAAAACTTTCCAGTGCATCAGAATCACCCAGAAAAACCTTGCTAAAATAAAGATGGGTGGGCCCCTGGCCAAGGGTTTCTGACTTAGGAAGTCTAGGGTGGAGCCCAACAGTTTGCCTTTCTAACAAGTTCCCAGCTGCTGCTGCTACAGCCTGAGAATCACACTTTGAGAAAACTTTGGACTGGACAATGTTTTAAGCGCCCATCCAGATCTAACATTCTGTTCTATCCCATGTGCCTATAGTTTACCCGTTCCCTGGCATGCCCTCGAGTGTTTGGAACCAGACACAAGAGGGCTGATGCTTTACACCCAAGCTTGAACTCCTGTCATCAATGCAGAATAAATCTTCCAGCTGACCAACAGGGGCTGGATACCTTACCCCACTGAGGGATTCCTAATCCCTGACGCAGATATTCCAGTTTGTATTCCCCCACGGCTGACCAATTATAGGCCCTGAATCCTCCAACAGTGGCGAATGCTGGTTTTCCTTTGTGCCAAGCAGGGCTGGGCCTAATCTGAGCTAAGCCCCAGGCAGGCCTGGTGTGGGGATGGCTGCCTTCAGAAGGGCTGGCAACAGCCCGGGGTACATCTCTGGGCCCCTCAATATGGCCTGGTGTCTGCCAAACACTTGCCCAAACACACACACACACACACACACACACACACACACACACGTGTGCACACACACACAAACACATGTGTGTGCACATGCTCACATGTGCACACACTTCGCCACACACGGAGTCCACAGCCAGGAGAACTAGTTTTACTTTGATGTACCTCTCACTGCACATTTGTTTCAGCTCCTCTCTGGAGCCACAGTCTTATTTATCTTCTTGGCATGGGTTCTTAGGATACTTCCATTCAGGCAGGAGCAAAATCACTCAGCTCCACTATTTTATGAAGTTTATCAAACAGCAAAATATCCGGTCTCTTTGTCCGATGGATCTGGTGTGAATGTGCCTACAGATCTGCTTTCCCTCAGACATCCTGGGGTCCGTGTGTGGTTATAGACACCCTTTCCCTGAGGACCCTGCAAAGTTCAGGGCTCACTTACCTCTCACTGCAAGGGGCCCCTGAAGCAGATGCAGGGTTGTGGGGTTCCGAAACGTCTGCAGATAGGGAGACACAGACACACTCCACACATGCATGCACAGCACACACACACACACACACACACACACACACACACACACACACACACACCAGAGCTCCACACTGCGCAGCAGGCTGGCTTCCTCCGTGCCCCATCCCTCTTTGGGCCTGGCAGAGCGCCCGGCCCAAAGTCAGGAGCTGCTTCTAAAATCATCACTGACATCTCAATCCCAAACTTTGGGAGCTCTGTGGGGAAAGCCCCCTCCCCTGAAGGAGAGGCTCAGCCCCTCTGCACCTCTTTAAAGAGACCACGTGTTTCATATACACCACAGGGAGACACAAAACAGTCACAGGCCTGCTCTTCCCCCAGCCCCCACCCCCCAATATCCTGCATGCTCTGCAGGAATCAGACTAGTCCCCACCTAGGAGGCCTTTCAGCCCCACCTTGGGGCTGGTCCACACTCTTTGAGGGGCAAGAGAGCCTACAGCCATGTCCACTCTAGCTCAGCACCTAGCACACTGTAAGCTGTTGCCTGTGATACTGATCACCTGATTCCTGGGCCACGCTGTCTCCCCCGGCCTCCTTAAGGAGATCCCTGGAAGTCCAGAGAGTAGCCTGGGGCTTTGCAGATGCCCTGGCTTTTCATATAAAAGGCTGACTGTGGGTACAACTCCCTCCTGTATGAAATCTGGCTCACAGGTTTAAAATATCCCCTGAAGACGTTCATGCACCCTCTCTCCGGAGAGCCAGCTAATGCCAGACAAGGGGTCTCTATGGTCCCCATTCTCTGGGCTGCCAATCTCCCACCACCTCTCTGCCTTCCCTGTATCTGGCAGCATGTCTGGTGTCTGGTCATTTCTTCCAGTCACCCCTCTCCATTCCCTCAGCCACACCCCAGTGCGGGCTTTTGTCAACTTTGCCCATCTCCTACCTCCTGAGTGTGTCCACTTCTATGTCCCTGCTTTCTTAGGCAAGTTACTTTCTCAGTTTTCTCATCTGTAAAGTGGAGACAATAGCTGTCCTAACCTCTACCTTTCTCTATTCCCTCTCTCCCTTCTTTCTCCCCCCCCCCTT